>JADBJO010008142.1:35000-52500 GCA_016801955.1 Conus betulinus | reverse complement strand
ATCTCACGCAAGTCTACATTTTTGTGGCTAACGTACTATTCATATGCTTAGCCCATGGTCATTCGTGCCTAATCGTGAAAGCCAGTATCCCCCCGCCCCCATTACCCCACCCCCGAGATAAGATCCTGGTTATTCGTGTCTTATCACCTGATTGCGAAGGCCAATGTTTCCCCAGTGATGAGACACTGGCCATGACGAGCCAAATCGTGAAGGCCAGTGAGTGAGCTTTCCCCAAGATTAGATAGACCCCGGCCATACGAAACTAATCGTGAGGGTCAGTGTTTTTTTTTTTTTTTTTTTTTCCCCTAAACAAGACCGTACCCTTTCCATAATATGTGCCTACACGCAAAGGTCAATGAATCTCCAGTATAAGACCCTAGCTTTCCACACGTGCCTGATTGTGAAAAGACCAATATTTCCCCAAGGCCAGTATTTCCTCAAGGCCAGGATTTCCCCAAGGACAGTGTTTCCCTAAGGACAGTGTTTCCCTGGGGACAGTGTTTCCCCAAGGCCCCGTATTTCCCCAAGGCCAGTGTTTCCTAAGGACAGTGTTTCCCTAAGGACAGTGTTTCCCTAGGGACAGTGTGTAGGGACAGTGTTTCCCCAAGGCCCGTATTCCCCCAAGGACAGTGTTTCCCTCCAGTGGGGAAGGTGTTTTTTCTCAAGGCCAGATTAGTGTTTCCTCAAGGACAGGATTTCCCCAAGGACCGTGTCCCCCCCAGTGTTTCCTGGGGACAGTGTTTTTCCCAAGGCCCGTATTTCCCCAAGGCCAGTGTTTCCACCAGGCTGGTATTTCACCACGGCCTGCATTTCCCCCAGGCCAGTAGTTCGCCAAGACCAGTCCTCCAGGGCCAGTATTTCCCCGCCATGCGTATTTAATCGTGATGGACAGTGTTTCCCTTATAAAAAAAGAAAAAAAAAAACTTGTCTCGCTATGCTTGCCAATGCTTCGTAAACGTAAGTCCCTAGCCTTTACCACACATGCCTAATCGTGAAGATCAGGGTTGACCCAGTTAAAAAAAAAAAAAAAGAAAAAAAAAAAAAAAAAGAAAAAAAAAACTTAGCCTTAACGTACGTACTTCATGGTGAAGGCCACTCTCTCCCTAAGATCAGACCTTGGCCATGCTTCATCGTGAAGGCCAGAAATATCTTTCCAAAGATTGTTATCAGAGTCGTGTGGGATTTTTCTCCCCCGATTGGTTCTTACCCAGAGTTGAGTTCGCTACGGGCTCAGCTGGAAAGACTGGGACCACACAGTCGAGTTTCATCCACTAAACGGATACGTCTCTGGGACTACTGCTCAAATTTCCTTACCAACACTGCAGGTGTCTGTATCTGTCGGGCCTGGTTGACGCCGGGATAGATTATGAAAATAAGTGTAGAGAACAACCCTGTCATGCAGTCTCGGACAGGAATGGAAATCCGTATCATCATCGTCATCATCCCCATTTCATCGATCAGCATTTAAAAAAAAGTTTTAATGAAGAAAAAAACATCCTGGTCATCACATGCCTAATTGTGAAAGCCAGTGTTCCCCTCAAGACAACACTTCAGAACTTGCCATACGTGACAAATCGTGAAGTTCAGTGATACCCCGAGATTTAAAAAAAAAAAAAAAAAAAAAAAAAAAAAAACAGCCTAGGCTGGTTTGCCTTGTGGATAAAGGCACCAGACTCTTTTTCTGAGGTATGGAGTTCGAATCCCAATCCTGACAGCAAAGATGGAAGAGATCTTCTCTTTGGTCTTAACATCAGCGCTGACTCCAATCTGCCCTCATCCCCTACGCTGCAGTCCTACAGGTTAGACTTAATCCAATCTTAAGGGTTGTTGTTGTTGCTGCTGCTGTTGTTGTTTTTGTATGTTTTGTTTGTTTTTTTGCGCCGAATATGAGAAGATAGGTGGTTGCTCGTTCTTCGTTTTCATTGTCCTAAATGTTGTTTGTTTCTGCCTGAAGAAGACCTAAGAGCTCGAAATGCACTGTGTTTTGTCCTGTAATCTCTCTGTCTGTATCGTCTGGCGGAACTACTACTGCCGTTTTCTTTTTAAAATTTAAATCCGAGGTCGCATAAGTCCAACGGATGCATAAAAAAAAAAAAAATAAATAATAATAAAAACTTGCCTGCAAGTTTAATGCGATTCCACATTTCGGGAAAAGAGCAGGCTATTGTATGTCAGAGGGATAGTTGACATGAAAACAAAATTTGTGCACGCTTTGTCGCATTTTAGCTATCTTAATGGTGAGCGAGAGAGAGAGAGAGAGAGAGAGAGAGAGAGAGAGAGAGAGACAGACAGACAGACAGACAGACAGACAGACAGACACGACTCTCTCTCTCTCTCTCTCTCTCTCTCTCTCTCTCTCTCTCTCTCATCTCTCTCTCTCTCTCTCTCTCTCTCCACACACACACACACACACCACACACACACACACACACACACAACAAGCAAGCGCGCGCGCGCACACACACACACACACACACACACACACACACACACACACACACACCACACACACAGGTGAACAGACAGACAGACAGACAGACAACAACGAACAGGCAGCCTACTGTGACTGACCCACTAAACTGTCAGAACAAAAGCAGGAATGCCCCTTGTTCACAATCACGCTCAGTCCGGGAAATGACTCGTTGGCGGCTAATAATAACCACCACCACCACCACCACCACCACCACCACACCTCTACTGCCTCATCCCATCTTGAAGCGATGCGTTCCCTGTTCATTCGTAATGTGCTACTAACACCGCCTCCACAAAGTGCTGCGCCTGTTGAGACAAAAGAAGTAGCGGCACGCGCGGCATTTGAAACCAAAAGCGTCGTGCTTGGATCGAGAGAGATGGAGCCCGTAGCTTTGTAATCCGGAACCAATTAGGACCGGTATGGCACGACAAAGGTACCCTCATGCCAGAAATGCTCAGAAGTACCTTTTTTTTGTTTATAAAAGGAATTTCTATCAGTAGATATTGTGTATGCTAACGTCCTCTCTCTCTCTCTCTCTCTCTCTCCTCTCTCTCTCTCTCTCTCTTTCGCCTCTCTCTCTCTCTCTCTCTCTCAGATGTTCACAGGTACGTTTTTCGTAAAACCAGCCCCTTACGGATAAAAAATAATGAACTACAGGGTTTTTTGTTTTTAATTAGAAAATCAGACTGCACTTTTGCTTGAATGAAGTGTTTTGTAGATATATGGTGTTTCGGTCGGGTACCGGTTATTCCTATAAAATGATTTGGAGTACAACAATTACATGTTTAATGCCGGTCAGAATTTTTTTTTCAGCAGATGTAACCATATGGAATAATTCTCCCACCCCACCCCCACCCCACCCCACCCCACCCCATCCCTCACTCCCATCCCACACTAACCTCCTAATCGCTTTAACCGACACACAAAACTGTGAACTTGCGTCTTGGTAACAATGGATTTATTAATTTAAATTGTAGCATTGTTTCTTTTCATGAATGAACATCCGGTGTGCCCTTCTCTTGACTTGATGTAGTGATTGATTTGATTTTTTATTCATATCCCAAGAGACGTTCTCCAGGAGAAATTCGTGTAGGGGATTACAATAAGCAGGATGCAGGATGTACGCTTGGTGTAAGCAAGAAATGATGACGACATGGACGTAAGATGGGAGTGAACTGTGGTCAGCTTCATGACGTCGGTGTCAAACGTCACCAGAGAAGGGTTTTCGTAGGACCCCAAAGACAACCGGAAGCAGTGTCGGCTACACACCCATAATTTATGCGCGCGCGCCAAGTTCTTGAATAAGGAGTCGAGTATTTATAGACAGCCACAATAACATTATTTTATATATACATATTATTTCTCTTTTTTTTTTTAATTGTGTCCTGAAAGATGATTAAGGTATTTGGCAGTTTGTTCCAAGCAGACAGATTAAAATAAAAAAGGAACATGACTGTTTAGAGAAAACTACCTGGCGCAAACATAGTCACGGGTTAGTACGAAGGCCTGAGATGTGACATCAGGTGGAGCGGGGGGTGGGAGGGGGGGCAGGGGGGGGGGGGGGGGGGGGCAGTAGCTCACGTATTTCTAGATTATGAATGATTTCGTAAGGAAGAATCCTTTAAATAAAAAAAAGTGAAAATAATTGATGGGGGTTGTTGATTTTTCTCTTGTTATAAGTGTGATATCAATTTTTGGCTAACATGTACACTATACCTCTAAACGCTTCTACGGGATATATAGTGGTGTAGTGCACAATCCTCATCGTGGCGTGTGGCCGCCTGACGTCAGGACTTCTGATCAGGGACCGTTCCAAGGTGGGGGGGGGGGGGGGGGGGGGGGGGGTGGGGGGAGGGCGAAGTGGAGGGGAGCTAATCAAGTATGGCAGGCAAGCTATACTAGCACTGAGTCTTGTGTGACCTCGCGCCCAGGCCCGTTTTCACACGCGTCGGTGACGTGTATTTCCCGCTCATGAAGTTTGCAGCATAGAGTGTGTGGATATTCTTTGACAGAGAAATATTTTTGGGGGTCATTATTGATGAAAGGAAGGGGGCAATGTCAATCGCTTCCTGAGCTGAGCATACAGCCGTGGGCACTGCAAAACTTCCTAGGAATGTTGAAATTACGCACATGAGAAAGTTTTCGATTTTCCTGGGCAAAACGTCTACGTTTTGGGGAACTGGAAGAAATTTCCGTTCCACACGCAAACGCATGGCTTTTTCTGCACATAGTGAGTGCGCAGTAAAATCTGCGTGTCCCTCTTACTGCTTACCGTTCATGCCTCGGTGTAAACATCACTTCAGTTTCAGTTTCATGAAGGAGGTGTCACTGCGTGCGGGTTAGTCCCATATACGCTACACCATATCTACTAGGTTTTGAGAGAGCACTACGCATGATTGAAAGGTGACAGGTAAATGAAATGATGGTTAAAGATGAGAGAATTTTAAGGGTCTCGTAGCTGTGACATAGCGGATGTCTGACCTACATATTGGCCCAACGCACTGGTCAGACCTTGAGTAATCTACCTAACATTGATTGTGTTATTATTATCATTGTATGCATGTGTGGTGGGGGTACACGCGCGCGTGTGTGTGTATGTGTGTGTGTGTGTGTGTGTGTGTGTGTGTGTGTGTGTGTATTAGACAAAATAATACAGAAATGAGGGGATGAGAGAAATGGAAATAATGTATGCAAAATGCTAGTATAGGCCTACGTACGAATGTGTGTGTGTGTGTGTGTGTGTGTGTGTGTGTGTGTGTGTGTGTGTGTGTGTGTGTGTGTGCGCGCGTGCGTGCGTGTGTGCCGACTTTGACTATTGAAAAGAAAATACTGTTCTAAATGTAACAATTTAAAAGATAAATTACAAAGCAGAAAAAAAAAAAAACAAAAAACAAACCTGGAAATATTTACACAAACGAGCCAACTGGGCTTAACATCAACGAATTTACAAATGTAAAAAAGGCGTGGAGATTCTGGAAAATGCATGGGGAATCTTTTTGTCGGAAGTTGGAGAGAGATGAGTTAAAA
This sequence comes from Conus betulinus, assembly GCA_016801955.1. Lineage (NCBI taxonomy): Eukaryota > Metazoa > Mollusca > Gastropoda > Neogastropoda > Conidae > Conus > Conus betulinus. The sequence continues at coordinate 47,000 of JADBJO010008142.1, read as the reverse complement.
TAGGAACAGTTAAATAGAAAATGCAGAGTATTGAAACTGTCGACTGCTCCACAAGCGCATTGTAAATTTCTGTGGAATTTTGTACGAAGAGCGTTAACTTTGAGCCTATATAAGAGAGATTCCAGTTTCCGAAATTTGTGTACATGTACATGCGTCTTTGTATACAGTTTACGAATTTGATTGGGCGAGTTAGATGGACGGTAGATTTCTGAGTTCTTGAACAGCAACTCAGTGAAGAATCTTGTACATGTATTTTAAAGAGAACTGACTCTTTATACAGCTTATAAAAAGACTCAAAAGAAACTTTATTTAGAGAGTCCATAGGCTTCGTGAGACTCAAGGGTATTTTGACAGAAATTTTCAGAGTTTTTGGATCCCATGCGGGCAGTTCTGTCTGCCCATTCATTTCCTACAATCCCACAATGTGACGGAATCCAGCAAAAGTCCACTGTTATCCCTCTAGATGTAAGGAAATGGATCAGAATTTTTAGTTCGGTGATAATCTCGGCGCGATTGGTAGCAGCAACAGATTCCATTGCTTGAAGAACAGATTTGGAATCAACACACAAAAAAGTATTCTAGAAAAATCACGTGGAATGTCAATAATATAATGCAGAGCCATTAGAATTGCTATCAGTTTCAGCCGTAAAGATAGAAAAAACCCCTTTCCAAGATGAAAAGATTTATCTGCTTTCAAAGCAGGAATAACAAAGCCGGAACCAGCATTGCCATTTAATAGGGATCCGTCTGTATAAACTTTAAGTGATTAGGATAACTATCGCAATATATGTGACTTGGCCATAGCACCTAGGACGTTATTATTGACATTCTTTTGCAAGTCAGTGTATTTATAATCAAACCTTGCCGGGATGAGTTCCCAACTAGGAATGGGACTCAGGGGATAACGTGGAGCAATGGTTTTGTGATCAATTTTGGCAGATTTCAACAGGTTTGAGGAGTACGTAAGGATGGTTTTATTTGATCGTATTGTTTTTTTGCGCGTTTTGGGAAATCTAAATCAGATCGCATGTTAAGTTCATCCTCATTTGAGTTCTGAACAGTAGAACATCTTAGAATGTATTTAGCACAGGCTAATTTTCGATAAGCATCCAGGGGCAAAACGCCAGCTTCATGATATGTCCCTAAAATGGAAGCGTAAAGGGGAACTCCCAGGGCTATTCTGTATGCCTTGCAATCTGTGCTTTGTAACTTTTTTAAAAGATACTTAGGAGCTGAAAAATATACTTCCTGTGCATATGAAATCCTTGTCCTGATCCTGACCAGAGAGTTTGATAAATGAATTAAAGTGCACGTATCCTGTCCCCAACTCTGGTAGCTCACAACTTTCAGAAGATTAAGAGCTTTCCTTGCTTGAGTTATGATATATTCAATATGTGTGTTCCATGATAATTTTGAAGTTAGATGTACACCTAAAAACTTTATGCAAGATGTATAGGTAAGTACAGTGTCATCCATCTTGAAAGTAGGGGGATCATGAAAACTACCACCAGCGTCAAAAAGCATCATATGAGATTTTCTCAGACAGACATAATCCATTCTCAAACATAAATCTAGCGATACTGTCTAAGTCTCTTTGATATAATTTTTTCATGTATGTAACTGACCTTGAAGGTGTGTTCTTTTTTTAAAGTAACATTCATCCATATACAAATATCGTCAGCGTACTGAACTAAACTTGAATTTTTAGAAATACTTTTTGTGAGATCATGCGTTAGGATATTAAAAAGCAGTGGGGCAGTTACAGAACCCTGAGGGATGCCCATCTCCACAAATCTCTTGCTAGAATATGTATTTCCTATTTTTGTTTGAATTGTTCTATTAGCCAGAAATTCTTTGAAGTAATCATAAATGTGACCAGAGAGACCTATCATTTTAAGTTTATAAAAGTCGCTCATGCCAGACTTGATCATACGCCTTTTTGACATCGAAAAAAAGTTGCAAGTACATTTTTTCTCCTGGCCTGGCAATTGACGTTTTACCTGAGTTGTAAGCTTTACAAGGTGATCAACAGTCGATCGGCCTTTTCTAAATCCAGCCTGAGCGGTAGGAATATGTCCATTTTTTTCACAATGATAAGTAAGTCTATTTAATACAATTTTTTTTTCCATTAGTTTACCAGTGTGAGAGGTGAGAGCGATAGGACGATAACTATTAATATCAGAGTTAGGTTTGCCCTGCTTGAGAATGGGCACAATGACAGAATCTTTTCCAAACAGATGGAGTCTTCCCATCTATCCAACATTTTTTCATAATGGTGTACAGAAATGTTGTAAAATTGATTGGAAGGTTCTTAACATTTCGTTTGAGACTGCGTCTAAACCAACTGAAGTTTTCTTTGTTGACAATGACGATATAGCATTTCTTAATTCTTCTAATGTTATTTCTGCATTTAAATAATGTTCGTTGTTTTCCTCTGGGTCAGAATAGATATGGTTATTTGACTGGTCTTCCCTCAAAGTTCTGCACTTTTCTGAGAGACTAATTTTGGAGCTATTTTTTGCAAAAAAATCAGCAAAAAGTTCAGCTTTTTGAGCTGATGTTGGGAATTGTTTCATGCCCTGACGGTGATTGGATAAGCGGGTAGATGTATTCCATGTTTCATTTCGTGTATCTTTGTCCATACCTTTTTAAAAATCTTTGTTATCATTAACTTCATTTACACAAAATGATGACCAGTAATCGCTTTTGGCTTTTTCTATAATCCTAGTACTTTCATTTTTTGCCCGTTTCATGGGGAGTAAGTCATCTACTTTTTTGTCTTTTGCGTGTATTTTGAACTTTGATTTCTTTTTTATTAACAGCATCTTTGCAGGATTCCGTCCACCAGACCTTGCCAGCATGTTTAGAGGATTTTGTCTGACTAAATTTTGGAATTGCCTCGGTTGCAGCTTTCAAGACCGATTCAGAAAAGTTACAATACATTTTATCAATATCTGGGTTCTCCAGCATGCTAACATTAAAGGACATTAAAATGGACTTGAATTTATCCCAGTCAGCTCGTTTATAATTAAATTTTGGGATTTTATCCCTTGTATCATCATGCAAAATTGTAAACCCTCTCAAGGAAATGGTAATTGGGAGGTGATCGCTACCTAAAGTGTTATTATGAACTTGCCAAGTACAGCTGGTCGCTAGTGATGGCGATATCAAAGACAGGTCAATAGCAGATGGTTTGTGGCTAGGAACATCAGGCAATCTGGTTATGGTTCCATCATTTAGAAGAAAGAGTGCCGAGTCCGAAATATTCTCCACTAGACGATTGGAGCTGACCTTGGGGCAGCCACTATCCCAAAATGGGGCATGTGTTCATAAAGTCACCGGCTACTAGCCACTTTTCATTTTGGGTACCCAGGGTACGTAACCAGTCACTATTACAATCATCAACACCTTTAGGGAGATAAACAGAAAGAATATATTTAAAATTAATGAGTTATCAAATTTGACACAAGCTGCACAAGAGTGGATATTTGGCGCAGTCGATGGCACTGGCGTTGAAATTGGATGGTAAGATAGCTTTTCATGTATATAGATGGCACAGTTCACTTTTCCTGTTTCCTCCTCAGAGAGATGATACACTGGAGGGTAGAAGAAATGAGCAAGACGTGGTAAGTTCATCTTGGACACATTTAGTGACTGAAGAATAAGCACTGTATATGAGTTATTCTCTATGTGTTCTTGAAAGTTCGCGATATTGGTTGACACTGATCGACAGTTCCATTGTAAAATGTCAATTTTTGATTTGTTAGTCATGATACAGTTGGCATTCAAAAGCTAAAGAAAAAAAAAAAAAAAAAAAAGAAAAAAAAAAAAATATTAAAATACAAAAAAAAAAAAAAAAGTCAATATATACAAGTTAAACTACGAGCACAACAATGGAAAAAAAAAAGAAAACACGAGATTTTAGTTAAACTACAGTTGTAGAGTGGTTTCAGTATGGCGAATTGGAGAGATACTATCATTCTGCTGGTAGAAGACGATCACGGGAACCAATCGAAAAGATGTCAGGTCTTCTCGGTGGGAAAGGAGGCATGGGCAGCAAGTGGTCCATGTGATAGTACCGAGGTCTCAGTCTGCCGTCCTGATGGCGTTCTCTTGGGATGTTCTGATGATGCCGCCTTTGTTTCGTCCAGAACAGGTAATGCAGATGGCGGCCCAGGTTGCCAGCAAAAACGCTCGAGCCTCTTGTGGAGGATGATGTTGTCCCGCATGTATTGTCTCTTGCTGTTGATGTTTTTCATGAGACACAAAGGAGACATTTTTGACATTGTGAAGACTTGAAAGATTTGCAGCATTAAAAACTTCACGTTTGTTGTTGAGATCTGAGAGGCATGTTGGTGCTACTTGCTAACGACAATGCGCATTGTAGGGTGTTTTGTTTCTTTTGAAGGTCTTTCACCAGGTTGATGAATGTGTGTTTGATGTAGTTTTTGGATCTCTTGATGTTTTAAGGTCATTTAAACCCACATGGAGTACAACAACATCATAATCTGGGAGAGTTTTGTCATAGAGCAGATCTTTTGCATTCTCTGATAGTGTAAATCTTCTGGTTCCTGACAACAAGACCGTAGGCATATCCTAAACGATCTCCGGAAACTCCATTCAATACAGAGTCATGCAACACTAGAACCTGGGGTAGATCTGTTTTGCTGTCAGGTTTAGGTATGTTTGACTTGTTTGCTCCTGTTTGCCGCCCGTTTGTGCTCTGATGCGTGTGTTGGGTGTCCCGGACGTTAGGTTTAATCATTTTGAGGGCACTTTCTTTCTTTTTTTGTTTGTTTTTTGTCTCAACACTGTTTCGTCTGGGAATAGATCGTTCTTTTTCAAGCCGCGTCTTTACTTTCGTCATCCAATTTTACGTCACTTTGTTTTCCGTCAGAGTGTTCCACAAACGAACTTTTTTTTTTTCCATTTTTTAGAACATCAGAGTAACTCGGTCTCTTTATTTTGCCATCAGCTGAAGAAGCCTCTGCGATTTTGAATAGAGAGGTAGGTGTTGTAACAGCTGTTTGTGTTTTGAGTGATGGACAGAGATTTGGCTTGCTGGATTTTGTCTTGGCACTGGTTCAGGAGAGAACTTATTTTTTTCTTTCATGATGGCGCATAGCTGTTCGTATTGTTTTAAAATTGTTGATTTAAGATCAGAAACCGAGTCGCTCATTTTTAGAAAAAAGAGATCTTGTTTTGCTTGATTGTCAGTGCAGACTCTGTCGTGAAAATGCGAGGATGTTTCTGATGTTGTTTTTTCTCATCGTGTTGGACAGAGGGATCGACCGATTTAGATCTGGTACTCACGGCACTAAGAGAAGTAGTTCCAGCACAGCCTTCTCGACAAAAGTTCTGTGGTCTGAGACCCGAGGCACAGGGTTCGCACATATATTTTCTTTGAGTTCTGATGAAAACGCACAGCATGTAGTCGGGGTAGGTTGGTTTTTTGACCAAGCGACTAGTTTTGAACATTCAGAGCATTTAAGAAAATTATCGTTGGTGGATGAATATTTTGCACTAACCACTCTGATCGCGATTTTTTGGTATGACTAGAATCACAAAGTGTGTGTGTGTGTGTGTGTGTGTGTGTGTGTGTGTGTGTGTGTGTGTGTTTGCGTGCGTGCGTATGTGTGTGTGTGTGTGTGTGTGTGTGTGTGTGTGTGTGTGTGTGTGTGTGTGTGGCTCGTGCGCGAGCGCGAGCGCGCAAATATACATGTGTATGCGTGTGTGTGTGATCTGTAGACTTGTGTGAGCATGCATTTGCACGCACGAATCAACACATTGAACACACTGGAGGGTACAGACAGCCATAGTAAAAGCCCACATCGGGCAGATTGCTGTTGAAGACTTTCGCTACGGAAGGGGAGGCGGACTCTGGTAATACGATGCATGAATTACATCAATCACGTTTTCATGTGTGCGAAAGATATCGTGCACACAAAAAAAAAAAAACCGCGAAATATGCCTATGACTACGTTTTTTGCGTTGAGGGTCTAGTCGTCATGTTACAACCGGCATAGGTGGGATTCGGGAATGAGTGGCACCCGAGTGTCTGGTACAGCTGCTCTGTTACTCACGCTGTGTTGAACGGATGCCAGTCGTATTAGTTTACCAGTCGCGAGAATTTAGGAAGTGCCGTAGAAACACCCGGTTTTAGTGTAAGGGATAGAGTCTGTTTTGGTGTAAGAGAAAAGAGTAAAGGTAAGAGAGAGAGAGGGGGGGGAGAGACAAAGAGGGAAAGAGAGAGAGAGAGAGAGAGAGAGAGAGAGAGAGAGAGAGAGAGAGCAAACAAACAAACAAAAGCATAAAACAAAATGAAGGACAGAAAAGAGAAGGAAAAACCAGTCAGATTCGTGGGAAATACATTGGATGAAGAGAGAGAGAGAGAGAGAGAGAGAGAGAGAGAGAGAGAGAGAGAGAGAGAGAGAACTTAAACAAGTTACAAAAAGACCAAGAACAAAAACATGCCACTCCTCTTTTCAATGAAACCGTAGCGTAGAAGGGGACAGAAAAAACAAACAACAAAAAACAATACATACAGCAATAACTATTCATGCGTGACTATGCTCGTATAACATTCTCGACTGTTTATGCAGTTTCAATTTCTTACAAAACTCAATCCCTCAACAAAATTCCCCGACAACAAGACGACAGGCTAATCATGACTACCTTCGACATAATCAATCCGGAAACCGATGAGAAACTATATCATTGCGTCTAAATCTGAAAGAAAAAAAAGAACCAAAGAAAGAAAGAGCAAACGAGAGAAAGAAAGGAAGAAAGAAAGAAGAAAGAAAGATAGAACAAACGAAAGAAAAAAAGAAGAAAAATTAAAAAAAAAAGAAAAGAAAAGAAAGAACGAAAGAAAGAAGAAGAAGAAAGAAAGAAAGAAAGAGATAAAAAAAAAAAAGAAAAAGAAAATACAGAAAATGAACAAAACAAGCTAGAAAGAAAGAAAGAAGAAGAAAGAAAGAAAGAAAAAGAAAGAAAGAAAGCACCATGCCACGCATCCAGTGTAATACAGTGCATAGCACAAACCCATGACTGTGACATACATTTGAAATCACATGCAGCAATAAGTGCGTCTCCTCCACGTAACAGTTGAGGAGGGAGGAAGGGAGAGATGGTCGTGGGGGAAGAGGTTGGGGGAGGGGAGAGAAGGTGGAGATCTTGAAGAGGCATGGTGTTGTGGACATCAGGTGGGGTTTTCCGGAACAGTGAGTCCACTCAAGAAACTCGGGAATGACTTGTTTCTCACTCCTGAAGCGCGATGGCGCGCGAAAAACGCCACCGGATGGCTTTCGAAAACTGATTGGCAAACGCCACCGGTAGGGTTTTTTGGGTTTGGGTTTTTTTTTGTTGATTTTTGTTTTTGTTGTTTTTTGTTTGTTTTTTTTTCTCTTTTGGCTGTTTTCCACCCTGAAATCAATATCAGTAAAACTGTTACATCTGTAAACGTACTCACTCTGATCCGATCTTTCAATTTAATTGTGGTAGTGATCTTGTCTTCTCCCTTTCCCCCACCTCCGCCTCTTCCTCTTCCTCCTCCCTCTCTGTTAATCCTCCCTTCCCCATGTAAGGAGAAAAAAAACAAAGTAAAGAAAAAAAAAGAAAGAAAGAAAAAATGGAAAGGAAGAAAGATAAAGAAATGCGAAATCATGGGAGAAAGAAAGAAAGAAAGATAGGAAGAAAATAGAAAGAGAGCGAGAGAGAGAAAGAAAGAAAAGGAAAGAAAGAAAGAAAACAGGAAAGAAAGAAGGAAAAGGAAAAAAGAAAAGAAAGAAAGAATTAAAGAAAGAAAGAAAAAAAAGAAACGCAGATTTTCAACGTCAAGGGCAATTTCCATCAAACCTTCTTATCTTAAACGGGGGGTGGATATGCACGCTGAGAGAAAATGCTGTAGTTTAGCTCACAGAAGAATTTAGAGTGGTTGTGCATGGGTCCAGTCCATGTTCGCAATGATACCCTCCGAACGAGCGAGCGAGAGAGAGAGAGAGAGAGAGAGAGAGAGAGAGAGAGAGACAGAGACAGACAGACAGAGACAGACAGACAGAGACAGAGACAGATAGACAGACGGAGACATGAGAGAGACAGAGACAGACAGACAGAAAAACAGGCAGAAAAAGCAGAGACAGACAGACAGACAGAGGGAGATGAAGACAGACGACATACCAGACAGACAGAGACAAAGATTTATTCATGTGCGGAAAGTGTGTGTTGAGAAAAAAAAGACAGAAACAGACTATAATTTTTTAGAATTTTCAATCCAGACAGATAAGCAGACAGACAGGAGGGAGAGAGATTCAACCATGGTTATCATTTTCATCCCAGACAAACAGTAACAGACAAAGGTTGTCAAAAAAGACAGAGACAAACAGAGAGAGAAAGAGAGAGCGAGAGAGAGAGAGAGAGAGAGAGAGAGAGAGAGATGGTGGAGAGGAAGCCAAAGAGAGAGAGACAGACAGACAGACAGACAGACAGACAGAGAGAAGAAGAGAGGAAGAGAGGGGAATAGGGGGGGGGAGAAAATTAACACAGACAGACAGACAGAGACATAGGCACGGAGAGAGAGAGAGAGAGAGAGAGAGAGAGAGAGAGAGAGAGAGAGAGGAACAGAAAGACATAAAAAGATGGACATGAACAAAGAAAATCAGAGATGGTGGATGGGGGGTGGGGGTGGAACAGAACACAGGACACCATAGCAGAACAGTACAGATAAGAGCAGAACAGACCATAGCAGAGCAGAAAACACAACAGCACAGACCAGAACAGAGCAGAGCAAAACGTATCGGTACAAGTCCAGCCCACACCAAAGCAGAACAGGACAGATCAAACATTTTCAGAACACAGGCAGCAGCACAGCACATGTAGACACGACCATGACAGGCTTGAAAAGACAGGGACATGACACACACAACAGAACAACACAAACCAGAATTCAAAAAACGAAAAAAGAGCAGAACGAAAACAGTAGAACGAAACAGAACAGAACAGAACAGAGAAGAGCAGAGCAAAACAGAAGAGAACAGAACAGAATAGAGCAGAAAAAGAGTAGAGCAGAAACAAGAGAGAGCAGAACAGATCAGAACTGAAGAGAAAAGAGTAGAGCAAAACAGAACAGAAGAGAAAAGAGTAGAGCAAAACAGATCAGACACAGAGAACAGAAAAGAGTAGAGCAAAACAGAACAGATCAGAACAGAAAAAAGAGTAGAGCAAAACAGAACAGAACAGAACAGAAAAGAGTAGAGCAAAACAGAACAGATCAGAACAGAAAAAAGAGTAGAGCAAAACAGAGCAGAAGAGAAAAGAGTACAGCAAAACAGAACAGAAACAGATCAGAATACAGCGTAAAAGAGTAGAGCAGAACAGAACAGAACAAAACAGAGCAGAAAAGAGTAGAGCAAAAACAGAACTGATCAGAACAGAAGAGAAAAGAGAAGAGCGAAACAGAACGGAACAGTACAAAGCAGGCAAAACATTAGAATACCGAGCAGAACACAACACAACACAACACAACAGGACAGAGGAGAGCACAGCAGAACGGAATAGAAGAAAACAGAACGGAACATACCAAAGGAAGATAACAGAAAGGAACGAACATAACCGAACGGAGCATAACCGAGCGGAACAGAACAGAACGGAACAGGACAGAATATAACACAGCAGCATAGCAGAACAGAACAGAACAGTACAGAACAAAACAGAACAGATATATATTAGTTTTGGAACAAAACGGGACACAGCAGAACAGAGCAGAATTCAAACTGATAAGGCCAAAGCCGTTTTTCAACGGGTGTGAATAATAACATTTATGTAACGCAAGCCTGAAACAATGTCGTCCCAGTACAAGCATAAAGATAAAACCAAGTACAAATTTGAAACGGATTCATCAAACTATAAAAGATTAAAAGTTACACACACACACGCACACGCACGCACGCACGCACACACACACACACACACACACACACACACACAACACACACACACACACACACACACACACACACACACACACACACACACACACACACACACACACTGTCAGTACTGTTATAACACAATCACGCTAGAGATGTACTGAGTAAGTCAATAAATAGCTTCTCGTAAAGGCTTTATGAAGATTCATAAAGCGATATTTCCAGTATAGGTTTCATGATGCTAAAACTAACATTGATCAAAACTTAACCATTAATCAAAATGTTCAGGGATTGTTGTACAATTTCTTTGCTCTCAAATCGATTCACTATTCTTTTTTTTCTTTTTTTTTTCAAAAATGTCTCCTACAGACAGCCAAAGAAATCAGCAGACGAGATTGGAGCCATAACGTCCTTGATGCGGGCGTTGTGCCGAACCAGATCAACGATTATTTTGAAGTTTTGTATATTTAGGATCAATCATTTCTTCGTCTCAGAACTTTTGCAGACTCAATGCCACACTGAGAGTTTAGTCTTAAATTTGCACATCCTGGGAAATATAAAAAAAGAAAAGATGAACGTTATCCTCAAATGTGTAGCTACATTGACTTTTTTTTTCAGTGATAAAGCAGACAGAACAGCAAAATTGGGACCAAAATGTTTGAGGTGGTATGAGATGTCTATTGCCCACTTTCGCGCAAAGATATGAAAAAATATACTTAAAATAACTGTGCAGGTGCTTCAACACATGTTCAATACCTCGCTGAACGACTAATCTCATACTTCGTTTCGATCTGCTGGCATATTCCAGGTCTAACTTTTAGACCTGTATGTAATTTATAGCAGACCAAATACCGCTGCAGTATCAAGAGTATCTAGCTTATTGGCGTTAGTGTTCGGTATACTCATTTGACCATGAGTGAAGAAAGCCTCTCTTACTTAAGGGTGTGCCATTTACAGAGACTAGTAGTGCTAACTTTGTCATTTTATGTGACGATTTACTTTTGTTTTTTACAAAGCCAGTTAACTTGTATTCTTTAAACTTCTATTCTTTAAGTTTTAATTTTAGATCGATTCAGAAGTTCCTCTTTGATGCCCTCCACCATCTCCTATCCCCCCCCCCCCCCCCCCCCCCTTCCACGCCTCAACGTCCGTCCCTATTTTCCCCCCAAAACATGATTCATCTCTTTTCCTTCTCACCTTTCCATGCCTGTCCTCGCTACAATCTCTCTCCTGTTTCTTTCTCATGAACACATTTCAAAGTGAAAATCATTGTCTTAATTAGATTTCCACAATCAGCGACTGCGATTGCCTGCGAACACGCGCGCTTGTGTGTGTGTGTGTGTGTGTGTGTGTGTGTGTGTGTGTGTGTGTGTGTGTGTGTGTGTTCGCGCGCGCGAGTGCTTCCTAGAGTATTGTTTTTGTGCGTGATTAACAGCAATGACTAGTAACACTAAGACAAGAAGCCCAAAAAAGTCTGTAATGTTCGAAAACGAGTCAAAATGCAAACACACGCACAAAACTATCTGTTCAAAACTGTATTGGAATGTGTCACATGGTAGAAACAAGCTCCACCTGGGTTGAAAAGATCGTCAATGCGACTGATCTGTAAGCCTGAATGAATGTCATTTCATTAATTCTGCGTTAAATGCGTTAAGGTCGTGGTAGCCGACGTGAAACAGTCATTCTGTATCTATACTAAGCTGTGTTCCGTTAGGTCAGTATAAAGAGTTGATTCCTATTCACTAACGACATTGACTCCAGAAAGACTGGGGATCCTTTAGTAGTAGTCTCAGTGTGTCAGTCTACTCGTGGTGTCTTCCTTTCTTAAGTATTTCTTAGAAAGAAGGTATTTCTTGCCCACCTCATGAGCCGTGCAACCAAGAATGATTGAGCGGAAATTACTTTCAAGGTATGCTGAGACAGAGCGCGCGGGCAGGTTGTTTGTTTTTCTTCTTCTACTACTTCTTCTTCTTCTTTCTTCTTCTTTCTCTTCTTTTCTTCTTTCTTTCTTCTTCTTCTTCTTTCTTTTTCTTTTTCTTTTTCTTTTTCATTTTTTTTTTTTTCTTTTTTTTTT
>JADBJO010008142.1:22500-27500 GCA_016801955.1 Conus betulinus | reverse complement strand
TGAAAGATCGATATGAATTCATCAGCGATGAACTTACAGATTTCATCTTGGGTAGAAAATAATATGTCATCTTTACCTTGCCTATCGAATCCTGGGCCTGCCATCTAGTACGGATCTGTGGTACCAACATTTCAGAGATTTGATTTGGTATCCCATTTTATTTTCCCACCACGTTCCATTAACATCGTTTCTGCAGGTTTCGAGCAGTCTTGTTGACAGAGAAACGAACTAACTAACAAAGGGATGCGGGTAAAAACGTGACTCATTCATTGCCCGGGTATGAATAACAAATATGTGGCATGCTAATTAGTGAGAGGTCAATTAGTGAACTAAAGAGCGGAGCAGATTCACGCCAAGATTAAGATGTTGACTTTACGGAAAGTGCGAGCTGAGACAATGAGAGAAGGGAGGACAGGGTTTTTTTTTTTTTTTTTTTTTTTTTTAAAGACCAAACCTGTCAGCTGCGATGAGAGACTTCTCCTGTCACATTGTCCGTGTCCCCACACCCCTTCTTCTCTTTTCTTCTCCTTCTAACATCTCTCTCTCCTTCACACACACACACACACACACACACACACACACACACACACACACACACACACACACACACACAAACACACACACTCACTCACTCACACACACAGCCTATTCCCAGTAGAATCACTCCCACGCCGCAAATCCCAGCTCACACCCAGGTCAGGTCTTTGGTTCTGCCGCAGCCCCAACTCTGCAGTCCAATAGGAGCAATAAGGTCATAGAGCAACCCACCAGATCAGTACAAACATCACACTGCTGCCCAATCACTGAAATGTTCCTAAGCGCCAGCACACGCGGGATACGTGATTATCCCCATCCCCCTTCCCTCCCCCGCCACCCTCACTCCCTCCTCCCACCTCCCCCAACCCTACTGACGACAATAATTGTTTAGTCACGGAGCCAGCTTAATTGAGCGTGGGGGCGCCATTACGCGTTCATTCATGAACTTGCCGTAACCAGCGACACGAACTTACCACAGGCCGTAAAATGTGATATTTTTTTCTTGTGGATCCGTTTTATTATTGTTGTTAATATCATCATCATTATCATTATTATTATTATTGTTATTATTATTATTATCATCATCATCATCATCATCATCATCATCGTTATTGTCGTTATTATCATTATTATTATTATTATTATTATTATTGAGAGTACTTTTATAGCGCCTAGAAACCAAGCTCTAAGCGCTTTGCAATCCTTGCTCTCGTTTACGCAGTGGCGTGCCTATCTGGGTAGAGCCAACTGAAGACCTGCCTGTTGGCGGTACATTCGTCGTTTTTCTGTGTCATTCAGTCAATATCAATCACTCAGCTCCTTCCCCTCCCCAGCACTCTCTTCGTTCTTTCGATTCCTCACGCAGGGTACATGCTATGTGTAACGTGTCATCCACACCAATGGCCAACTTGGCCTTCTCTTCTGAAAAAATAGTCATGGGATTTCATGTGTGTAGGATGATAGTGCGTGCGTTCACACCCGGAACCTCGTTTTCGAGTCTCATTCAAAGGACATTTTGGGAAATGGAGTCAGAACTAACGCTGACTGCGAGAGTAAAATGTCCCTATAGCAAAACGGCGCAGCGGAGAATTGGAACTCACAAAACCAGGATCAGCAGGGTTACGAATGGAACTGTAGTTGTACTAACTGAGCTATTCCGACCCAGTGAGGAAGAAGAGGATTTGTACGATCCTGTGGCCATATGCCACAGTTAGGGTTTTGCTCTAAAACACTAGATAATCCATGTAAGCGTTTTGAGGCCTACCATATTTATGGTAGCATTTGAGCCAGCATTTCATGTTAAACTGATAATTGATCAAAACAACTCCCACTAATTATTTCCCTTGTTTGGGGGGATTTTCATCGATGAAATCACAATCTTCAAATACATGACCTTCCCCTTAGTTGACATACATTTCAGGCCTTCGCACTCACCCGCGAGCCTATCTTTACACTAGCCTCAGTTGCACCAAATAGTCCCATTCCTTTGATTTCAATCTCTCTGCTTCGAACCACCTGTATTGTACTTTGACGGCCATATGAAAGAAAATGAGGAGAATCAACTTTCAGGCACAAGAAAAAGTCTCAAAACAATCTGATTGCGCCAGTCTATAAATACTCGATTCCTTAAGTAAGGCCTTGGCACGTTCATTTTTGGTGTGCAGCCTGTGGACTTTCACACTGGTAGGACACACTATGGTAGGGCTTCTGCACTCTACGCTTCAGTGCAGATCGTGAAACTGCAGCAACACTCTGAGAGATGCATCATTGAAGTGGATGAAACTTGATCATGTGGCTCCAGTCTTCTAACATGAGCCTGTGACACGCTCAGCACTCGATAAGAGCAGACTAGGGCCACAAAAATACCATGAATAAATGCCTCTAAACGGAATCGAACCTCACGACCTCCCAATTCTCAGCTCCAAGACTCTAACCACCGCACCTTCGCGGGTGGATGCTCTGAGAGTTTTTGTGTGTGACTAACGATAAGATAAGGACCGCTTTATGAGGATTGAAGACCTTCAACTCTCCTTGTTGAACCGACAGTTAAAGATGCTTTTGTAGAGGTAGGTTTCGTGACGTTTCTCTGTGAGTTGAAGGGTAGAAGAGTTGAGGCGAGTGGGAGGGACGTGAGGGAGGAGGGAAAGGGCCGGAGGACAGAGGTGGGTTGGGGAAAAAGTAAGGATAGTTGTATGTGAAGACAGCATTTTCTTACGGATTTGCCATTTGCTGGGAGGGGGAGGGAGGACGAGGAGGAGGAGGAGGAGGAGAGGAGATGGGAACAATCTGAAAGGGGCGCGACTCATCTGGCTAACGACGACTTTAGAATCATCTGAAAAATACTTGTGCAGGCATCTCTCTCTCTCTCTCTCTCTCTCTCTCTCTCTCTCTCTCTCTCTCTCTCTCTCTCTCTCTCTCTCTCTCCACTTTAGGACCAGCATTTTTCTATTGCGCAAAAAAAAAAAAAAAAAAAAAAAAAAAAGGAAAAGGGAAGAAAGAATGAAATCCCACTCAACACAAACCTGGAAATAGAATTTCCGAATGCATGGTTCATTGGCATCACTCGCCACTCCTCGGGCATGCCACAGAGCATTCCAGAACCGTCGTCTGTCTGTCTGTCTGTCTGTCTGTCTGTCTGTCTGTCTGTCTGTCTGTCTCTCTCTCTCTCTCTCTCTCTGTTCTGTCTGTCTCTCTGTCTCTGTCTCTGTCTCTCTCTCTCTCTGTCTGTCTACCTGCCTGTCTGTCTGTCTCTCTGTCTCTCTCTCTCTCTTTCTCTCTCTCTCTGTCTCTCTCTGTCTCTCTCTCTCTCTCTCTCTCTCTCTCTCTCTCTCTCTCTCTCTCTCTCTCTCTCTCTCTCTCTCTCTCTCTCTTTCCATCATGCGCAAAAAGAGACATCACAACAACACCGAAATAGACGTTGCTGAGAAGCCGCGCCGCCTCGGTCAGTTTTTCCGCCATCGCATCACGTTCATGCTATGATGTCGTTCACCTCGGCGGCGGCGGCGGCGGCTGGCACAGCAATGCTCTCGGCTGGTTCTACTCCGCAGGCATTTTCCTTTTACAAGCAGGGCGCCGCGGCGGTCCCCTGTGTGAGTCCACTATGTCACGACGTGCCAGTCACGGACTGTGTGAAGGCTAGGACTGTTGACATCACCGTGGCTCGGCTGTCCTGATTTTCTGGGGCAGACCGATTTAGCTGCATACAGCCTTTGCTGAGAAGGCTGGGTCGAGTTGCCTTCCTTCCTTTCCTTCCTTCCTTCTCTCCGCTGACCGGAGAGTTAGTGATTATGGGAGATTATTCGCTGAAAAAAGGAGAAAAAAAAAAAAGAAAAAGAAACCCGTGGGTTACCGTTCGTTTGTTCACGGGAACTGGTCATGTTCTTGATGAAAAAGACGATAACTACTCTCTCCTCTCTCTCTCTCTCTCTCTCTCTCTCTCTCTCTCTCTCTCTCTCTCTCTCTCCTCTCTCTCTCTCTCTCTCTCTCTCTCTCTCTGAATGTGTGTGTGTGTGTGTGTGTGTGTGTGTGTGTGTGTGTGTGTGTGTGTGTGTGTGTGTGTGTGTGTGTGAAGTTGTTAGGTTTCGCTGCTTCGTGATTATTGCCCAGTCTTTTTTCTTTCCTTCCTTCTTTTCTTTCGGCCTTTGATCCTCTGTATAGAATCACCATGGCGACAATGATCATTGTATTATATAGTACTGGATTGTGCTACACTGTGTGGCGTGCTATGTTGATGTGTTGCGCTGTGTTAGGATGTACTATACTGACTGCATTTTGCTGTACCGACTGTATTGTATCGTGTCGTATTGTATTGTGTTGTATCGCATTATATCGTATTGTATTGTATCGCATTGTATTGCATTATATCGTACTGCATTGCATTGTTGTGTACTGCATTGCATTGCATTGTTATGTACTGCATTGCATTGCATTGTTATGTACTGCATTGCATTGCATTGTTATGTACTGCATTGCATTGCATTGTTATGTACTGTATTGCATTGCATTGTTATGTACTGTATTGGATAGCATTGTATTATATTGTAGTGTATTGCACTGTGTTGTATTGTATCGTTTTGTGTTGTATTGCATTGTGTCGTATCGTATTGTATTGCGTTGTTTTGTATTGTGTTGTTCTGTATTGTATTGTATTTTTTCATCGTCACAACAGATATCTCTTTTTGAGCTGAGTAGAACTGCATCATCCGGTGCGGGTGCCACTTACTTTTTTTTCCGGCCTGCACATTTTCATTTTCTTCCTATCAGTGTAGATTTTTGTCTACCGAACTTGTCAAACGACAAATCCCATGTTGCCATGTTTTTTTAGTTGTTTTTGTTGTTGTTCACGCGCACGAAAGGAATGTTACACATCACATCTCGGTTTATGTTTACATCCGGAACACTTATGTAACTCGGAGAGAGAAAAATCCTGCTTCATCACACGAGACTTGAACAAATGGGTCCTG
>JADBJO010008142.1:12500-17500 GCA_016801955.1 Conus betulinus | reverse complement strand
GAGAGAGAGAGAGAGAGAGAGACTGACGTAACTGAATGACTTTTAACTTCGAATTTGGGCTTTCAGCTCTCAACCATTAACAAACCACTTCTAGCTCCCGTAGCCTGATTTCTCACTTCACGATTCATCAGCTGATTAAGGATATTGCTTTGCTGCGACCTTTCAGAACTGTTATACATTTGAACCGTCGCAGACAGAAAGGGACAGAACTCCTCCACGGCGGGACGACCTAACAACAGACATCGCCTGGAAGACTCGCAGTTAAAGAATGCTCTGGCGGCGGCAGACATACCTGATGCGTGTTATTTCTCGGAAGAAAAGTGAGCGTGAGATGTGTCGGGAGTAATTTGGATTTGAAGCTGCTTTGCTTTGATAATAATAATAATAATAATAATAATGATAGTAATAATGAAAATAATAATAATATAACTAATAACAATAATTATATATTTAAAAATGAAATAATCATAATCACAATAAAAGTGCAGCACAATTCTTCTTGAAGGCTAATCATTGCACTTTCATATACCATTCAGACCTTCATTCATTCACAGATAACAACTATCTTGCTCCAGAGCTTCTCGTGTGCACAAAATGTAGGAAAAGCGTGGTTCAGAACGCTTGGCTGAAAAGATAAGTTTCACCTGGGTTTTGGAAGCAGATATGGTCGGTTAGTTTCTTAAGGTGAGAGGCAGTACGTATTAAACTGTTGGGGCGGCAAAACTGAAGGAACGCTCACCAAACGGACTTTAAATTTCGCTGTGGTGTTTTCAAGACTTTTTGACTGAAAAAGCGGAGAGTACATGATGATTGATTTGTTTTGTTTTGTTGTTTTTCTCAGATAGTTTCAGCATTCTGCTCAAATCCTTCATCTCAGAGGCTGAGGTTCAGGTTTGAATGTGGAATGGCCGTAATGTACAGGCCGACTGAAGCCAATTTAGAGTCAGGGATTTAATCATGTGGTCAAGCAAATACGCTTGGTGCAACAAAGTTACCATTCCAACTGAGAAGAATTTACGATCGGATTATCACCATTTGATCTAGACCATCTCATTCTCGGTGCTTTATAGATATTGATAGATAAGAGGGAACAACTCAACTCAGAGGGAACATGTGCAGGCGAAAAAAAAAAAAAAAAAAAACTTCCATCATTTTGAAAATGACTTAGCAAACTTTTTTTTCTATAAAAAGAAGACGGTACGGGGTTAGTCGCTCTGCTCCATGAATTGAAAGAGATGAAAAGTTGATGATGTAAGACATTCATGATTAGAAAGGTAGTAAAATCTGGCCCTATGAGATTTAAGTTCATCGTGGTCTTTTTTTTTTTATTATTATTCTTTTCACCTTTATCGAGAATGCTTTGTTCATACAGGTAGAAGAATCCAGCCGATTTCGGGCAGTTTTTGTTGAAGTGCTATTCATCAGCAGGTAACCAGGATATTGTAGCAAGCCTTGGGCAAGTCTTCTCGGAAGAAACATAAATAGCTCGTTGGTCCTCTTGAGGCCAAACACCACAATTAAATTTTGGAACCAAAAGTCTATATAATCCACGTAAATGTTTTGGGGCCTATCATAAATTTCAGTCAGCATTTAATGTCGAACTGATAATTGATCAAAAGAACAACTCCCATCAGTTATTTTCCTTGTTTGGGGAGGTTTTCGCCAATGAAATCACAATCTTCAAATATTTGACCTTCTCCTTCTTTGACACACATTTCAGGCCTTTGCACTCACCAATGACCCTAGCTTTACGCCAGGTGGTTTCCCCCAAATACCCCCGTTCCTTCGATTTTATTCCGTCTGCTTGTAACCACCTGGCTTGTACCTTGACGGCTATATGAAAGAAAATGAGGAGAATCAACTTTCAGACACAATGAAGATTTTCACAACCGTCTAACAGTGCCAGTCTATAAATATTCGACTCCTTAAGCAACGCTTCGGCGCATTAATATTTGGTGTGCAGCCACTGACCTGCATTCTAGAGGATCTTCAAAGTTTACGCAGCACCCGCGGGAGAAGAGATCCTTGTCGTGCCCCCTTACCACTAAGCGCAGTTCTACCTGTTAAAAGGATGCATTACTGTTGATGGTCGTCGACATTCCGATTACCTTTTCTCTGCAGACGGAAGAGAACGAGGGCTAGGTTTTACCTCTCTCTCTCTCTCTCTCTCTCTCTCTCTCTCTCTCTCTCTCTCTCTCCCCGTCCTTCTTCTCTCTCTCTCTCTCTCTCTCTCTCTCTCTCTCTCTCTCTCTCTCTCTCTCTCTCTCTCTCTCTATCAAGGTGTCATGACACCATTACGAACGAGATTACGAGCGTGCCATTCCAGTCTCGTGTGTGATGATGAAGGATTGTCTCGTTCAGGCACCAAATCTTACAATACTAAGCGCTATTAGTCTTAATCGTTCTCTTCCCGCCGTGTCGTTTATTGGATCTGGTGTGTCCTCGTATGCACTTTACTCTTGATGATCGAAGAATAGAAGGAAGCACACCATACGGGGGGTGGGAGAGAGAGAATACGAATACGAATACGAATGTTTAATCAGTTTTAAGGCCAAGGCCCCATTCTGAAGCGGCATACAATCGAACACAATAAATTAAATTCAGGTACAAATAGAAAAGCTATGTAAAGAAATCCATGACAATATTTCCATCATTGGTTGCCCGCATAACAAAAAAAAACAATGTTTTTTGAAGGGTGAATCAACCCCCTGTGTGCAAAGGCCTGTGCTTATAACTTTATGTGACTAGTATAGTTATTGAAACCATATTGTTATAAAGACCCTGGTTCTCAAATTTTCTAACTATTTTGGTAATTAAAAAGTCAGTGTACGCAAAGTAGCTGACTTTGTTCAGATGTCATGCTTAGTGTGCAGATCTGTAAGGATCCGTTAGTTTATGCAGATTTTTGTAGTCTGTGCCCATGTCTCATCACTACTGTTGACATTTGTTATAACAACTATGATTTTTTTGTACGATTACGTCATCTTGCACAGATATCTACACGCAGTTTTAGTGTGTGAGTGTGCATTGTGTGAAAGAAACCTTGTTAACATTTGTTTATTCACGTTTAAGTGGAAATGTATGGTGTGTTAGAATGTCTTATATCACGCATTTGGTTTATATGACAGGAAACAGGTGATTTAGGACTTGCAAAATGCCTGAATTGAATGAAACCAAAACAGTGCTCATCTTCATTTGATGTCTTCCACAGGGGAAGGTGGAAGGTGATGGGGGTGGGTGTTGTGGTGGGGGTGGAGTAAGGGTGCAGTGAGTGTCGTACAGAAGGAAGCGAAGGCCATTCCGTCCCACATGCATTATTCAACAGTCCCTAACTGCGGCAACTGCGTAGGATCAGGCACTACGGCATGGGCATTGTTTTTTCTGGTTTCCCCAAACAAAAATCATGGATGATGCAAGTAGCCTGACATCAGATAAACAAATAACATCAGGATTTTGTGCCTCTGGGCATCTGTCGCCAGCGAGTGAGTCACGATCTTCAGTTCGTTTTTGTGTCCACACACACACACACACCACACACACACACACACACACCACACACACACACACACACACACATGCGGACGCACGCACCGCAGCCGCACAACACACACCTACACCTACACACACACATTACAACACACAGCACACGCGCACGCGCGCCGCGCGCACGCACGCACGCACGCACGCACGCACGCACTCACCACAAACACACACACACACGTTTCTATTTGTCAGTCCTATCTCTCTCTCGCTCCCTCTCTATCCCCGCTCTCTCTCTCTCTCTTTAAAGATGGATCNGCTCCTCTTCCGCGCGCTCTCGCGCGATCAGGTGGCAAGCACCAGTACAAAACGAGATACGACGGGCCAGGCCAGGCTCGTGTGTGAGGATAAGGATGGTCTCGTCAGGGGCACAAAAAACCAAATCTGACAATACGAAGCGGCAGTGGCTGACCGTTCTCGTTCCCGCCCGTGTCGTTATTGGATCTGGGGTGCCTCCCAGTATGCCCTTTTACTCTTGATGCCAAGAATAGAAGGAAGCACCCATACGGGGGTGGAGAGAGAGAATCAATACGAATACGATGTTTAATCATTTGGAAGGCCGATGAGAAGGCCCCATTCTTAGCGGCATACAATCGAACACAATAAATTAAATTCAGGTACAAATAGAAAAGCTTATGTAAGAAATCCATGACAATATTTCAAATGCATGCATTAAATCAGAATTAGTGCAGCACGCAATTTTTTCTGTGCTTGCTATGTATATACAGCCAAATCGGAGAGGACATTACGTGAGATAGACAGACACAGAACGAGAGAATAGTGAGAGCGGTGAGAGGAGAGAGAGTGAGAGAGAGAGATAGAGGGGAGGGGGGAGGGAGGGAGGGAGAGAGAGACGAGAGCGCGCCAAACGCATTCAACACAACCCCACACACACACACACACACACACACACACACACACACACACACACACACACACACACATCTGCCTGTTCAGTTTAATCATCATATTCATTATTCTGTTTACCATTGCAAAGAAAACGAATTCGGGTCATAAATTAAACCTTGGGAGGGATGACCACCACCACCACCACCATCACCACCACCACCACCACCAACAACAACAGCAATAACAACATGTTAACAACAACAACAACACAACAACAACAACAACAACAGCAACCAACAACCACAGACAGGATTTTGGCCGCTGATATCATAATGTCATTCTCGTGGGGTGGATCCGTCAACAGAACACTAATGGTCTCTGTGTGTGTGTGTGTGGTGTTTGTGTGTGTTGTGTGTGTGTGTGTGTGTGGTGTGTGTGTGTGTGTGCATGCGTGCGTGCGTGCTTGCTTGCTTGCATGCGTGTGTGCGTGCGTGCTTGCGTGCGTGCGTGCGTGCGTACGTGTGTGTGTGTGTGTGTGTGTGTGTGTGTGTGTGTGTGTGTGTGAAAGGGGGGAGGGGGAGGGAGGGAGGGAGGGGAGCGAAGGAGAAAGG
>JADBJO010008142.1:0-2500 GCA_016801955.1 Conus betulinus | reverse complement strand
ATTACAATACAATGTCAACACCCACCCACCCCAGTGGAACCGCCACTTTGTCAACACAATGTCAACAGCCACCCACCTCAGTGGAGCCGCCACTTTGTCAACACAATGTCAACAGCCACCCACCCCAGTGGAACCGCCACTTTGTCAACACAATGTCAACAGCCACCCACCTCAGTGGAGCCGCCACTTTGTCAACACAATGTCAACAACCCACCCACCCCAGTGGAACCGCCACTTTGTCAACACAACGTCAACAGCCACCCACCTCAGTGGAGCCGCCACTATTACAACACAATGTCAACACCCACCCACCCCAGTGGAACCGCCACTTTGTCAACACAACGTCAACAGCCACCCTCCTCAGTGGAGCCGCCACTATTACAACACAATGTCAACAGCCACCCACCTCAGTGGAACCGCCACTTTGTCAACACTGTTTAGCACCCACCTACCTCAGTGGAACCAGTGAAGGCCACTTTGTCCACGTCAGGGTGAGCGGTGAGGGGCGGCTCCAGCAGTCGCCCGTAGCCAGCCAACACCGACACCACAACCCGGAGGGAACCCCGTCTGCAAACACACACGTGCACACGCACGTTCACACACACACACACACACACACACACACACACACACACACACACACACACGCATACACGTACGCACGCGCACGCACGCATGCACGCACGCACGCACGCACACACACACACACACACACACACACACACACACACACACACACACGCACACACGCACGCTCGCATTCAACACATGCACACACACAAAATATACGTATGCGTTAACATAAGCACAAATACGTGCGCATGCACACACAAACACACGCGCGCACGCGCGTACGTGCATGCACGCACGCGAAGGCACACACACACACACACACACACACACCACACACACACACACACACCACAACACACACCAACACAACACACACACACACACACACACACACACACACACACACACACACACACACACTAAACACAAACTATACCACATAATCAACTCTTAAAGCATCCTCCTTCATACTTCATACACCCTCCCAGCAAACGAAAAGACTCAAAACAGTCCAGTCTGCAAGCGTGTACATCACTGGCAGTTCTAACGGAAAAGACATCCTTTTTTTTTGTAGCAGCAAGTCAACACAAACGCTGGCAAAACAGCCATCAAGCATTCATTCTTAAGACGTCTGGAACTGGCATGCGTCTCATGTTGACTCTCTGTCAAATGCTGGTTCTGAACAGGATGTACAAGCACCGCAGGCGCTCCGGGGGCAGGCAGGAGACCACGCTGACTGTTGCATCGTTAAAGACAGGAGCCGTTACGAACTCTAGCATGTTGCCCATGACTGGTGAGAGAAGGATGGAGAGATCCACAAGCGTCTACCACAGACACAAACGCTACCCCCCCCCCCCCCCCCCCCCCCCCCCCACCTCCCTCCTTGTTTTGAAGAGAAGGTGCAAGAAGCATATGACAAGACAAGTGCATGTGTGCATACTTTGGTGTTTGTGAGTATGTGTGTGTGTGTGTGTGTGTGTGTGTGTGCGCGCGCGCACGCGCGCGTGCATGCGTGCGTACGTACGTGCGTGTGCGTGCGCGCGCGCGCGCGCGTGTGGTGTGTGTGTGTGTGTGTCTGTGTGTCTGTGTGTTGGTCTATGTGTCTATCTAATTGTCTGTCTGTCTGCGTCTGTGTGCCTCTGCGTGCGTGCATACATACGTGCGCGCGCGCGCGCACGCGTGTGTTTGTGTGTGTGTGTTTGTGTGTATGTGTGTTTGTGCATGTGTGTATGTGTGTGTGCATGTGTGTACGTGCGCGTGTGTGTCTATGTGTGTGTGTGTGTGTGTGTGTGTTGTGTGCATGCGTGTGTGCGTGCATGCATATGTTCGTGCGTACGCACGCGCCTGTGTGTATGTGTGAGTGTGTGTGTGTGTGTGTGTGTGTTGTGTGTGTGTGTGTGTGTGTGTGTGTGTGTGTGTGTGTGTGTGTGTATCTGTGTATGCGCGCGCGCGTTTGCATGTTTACAAGCGTGCTCGTTTGTTCGCCTTGTAAGTGTGTACTGACACACGCTTGTGCGTGCGTTTGTGTGCAAGCGTGTCCGTGTGTGCGTGCGTGTGTGCTTGCGAATCTGCGTGCCTGCCTCCGTGCATGCGTGCGTGCGGGCGTGTGTCCGTGTCTCTTTGCCTGTCTGCCCGCATTCGTGACCGTAGCTATTGAGCAGGCAGCCTATGCACTTGCGAGTTTCCCAACCTCTTTGACGAGCGAGGCGACGTAGAGGGCGGTGATAGGGGTCTGCTCCGCGGGTTTTGATGATGACGACGTTGCCGGCAGCCAGAGCAGCAGGCGCCAGCTTGACTGACTGACTGACTGACGAGGTGATGGTAGGGGACGTGGAGACTTCTGTGCTGTGGGTTGGTTTGGTGGGTTGATTGGTTTGGTTGCTTGCTGCTTGCTGGGGTGCTTTGCTTGCTTGAAAGAGTGGTGTGT
>JADBJO010008141.1:76123-88623 GCA_016801955.1 Conus betulinus | reverse complement strand
CCCGATCCCCATTTTCGCACTCGTTGTCCGCACATTGATGCACGGCCACAAGCCATCGTCCTCCCACTTGCCCCCTTGTCTACTTTCCTCACTTCTCAAAACATTCCATTAGCAATCCACTGTCACCTGTTGGTTGCCATCCTCCCCGCCTACCCACATTTGCGCCTTGTCCGCACCGCGTACCCGACGTAGTGCCAATATTTCATCACCGTGTCCCTCTCACACACCACCCCACCCCCTGCACCCGCCATTTGCCCTGCTTGATACCTATATTTCCTCCATGCCTACAAACACGCCTCCTCGATCACGCAGACATCCATTGTTCAACCACCAACTGCCCCACTCGTCATCAACACCTGGTGTCCCCATTTCACTCCCTCCCCCCCGCTCATAGGGGCCTGGGAGACGACGTTTTCGCCGTCCGCATCCTCCCACAACAAATAAATTCACGTTTGGCAGCTCTCCACCATTCTCTCAGCATCAAGCCGTCATCTCAACCCGCGACACATCTGCATCCTCTCTCGTTATCTAATACCTCCAGCCCACCAGTGAATCCGCGCGCCCGCACGAGCGTTCTACCAGACGTTACCCCGAGCCATGTGACTTGACAGCGAGCCGCCTGAGATTTCAGCACATGACCCTACCTCCGCCCCCGATCTTCCAGCAACGACACCGCCGAATAGGACAGAACGCCCGAGACACGCGCCTACACTCGCGAGCGAACGCGAAGCCATTGTACCACAACACCCCACAACACTACCACCACACCTTTATCCCCACCATATAGTCCACACACACACACACCACACCACCACATACACACCTACAGAATCACGTTTCACATCATATCAGTCGATCGGCGGACCTCCCCCTCGGAACGACACAATGCACGCACACAAGCTTACATCAAGAGGAAACACCTTCCTTGCAGCACCGGAAACCACACACACGGCGCGCGCGACGGCCGCACACACACTACACACCACACACCACAATGGTTAGGTCCCCCACACACACACAAAGTACTTTACCCTCAAACACACACACCCACCCACCACAACCTCACCACCCAACCACAACACCCCCTACCCCAAACACCCCCCAAACACCACACACACACACACCACACCCGCCACACACACACTAAGCAGAGAAGCACATACAACACCCACAACACATACATACCAAACACACCACCCCACCACCCACACCACCACCACCACACCGCTCCCCCCACCACTACCTCTTACCCCCCCCCCCCCATCGACCACACAGCCGCACACCAAAGCAAGCTTCGTGCGCATGCACCTGTGCAAGCTTCATTTTTGTTTCACCGGTGACAAACGAAATAGACGTAATCCTTGATATGCCGTTGTGCATTTTAATTTGACAAAATTCACAATTGTTACAAGAAATTTTAAACAAACCCCAAAAAAAAAAACCAAAAACAAAAAACAAAAAAAAAAACAAAAAAAAAAACCCCCCCCCTCCCTCCCCCCCCCAATTTAAAATTTTTAAATTATTCCCCCCCCCCAAAACATCCTCCTCCTGAAACAAAAAAAAAAAAAAAAAAAAAATAAAAAAAAAAAAACAAAAAAAAAAACAAAAAAAAAAAAAAAAAAACAAAACAAAATATTTAACAAATTAAAAAAAAAATAAAAACAAATTGGTTGTTTAAAAAAATGTAAATAACTAAAATTAAAACAAAAAAAATTTTAATTTTTTAAAAAAAAAAAAAAAAAAAAAAAAAAACAAAAAAATTAAATTTTTTTATTTTTTTAAAAAAACATTTTTTTTTAAAAAAGCCTAGATTATCGAATTCAATAAAACAGCGCGTACATAGCTACATTGTCCAGTGGGAAGCTCTCTAGTCGAATCAGATGTTTGGAATATGAAACAGATGTAGTAGCTCTCTCGTGGATGTGCGTATGTGTGTGAGTGTATGAGTGTGTGTGTGTGTGTGTGTGTGTGTGTGTGTGTGTGTGTGTGTGTGTGTGTGTGTGTGGTGTGTGTGTGTGTGTGTGTGTGTGTGTGTGTGTGTGTGTGTGTGTGTGTGTGTGTGTGTGTGTGTGTGTGTGCGTTTGCGAGTGTGTGTGTGTGTGTGTGTGGTGTGTGTGTGTGTGTGTGTGTGTGTGTGTGCATGCGCTCGCGCGCGCTTGCGTAGAAGTGAATGTGCACATGATGCTCCCCACATCCTCCAAATAATTCATATTGGGCAGATAAACAAGCCATATTAGCTGAAATGAACAGGATACAGGTTCAGTGTTTTTCTCTTTTCTTCCACCCTTCAATGCTTCATTCTGTGTGTGTGTGTGTGTGTGTGTGTGTGTGTGTGTGTGTGTGTGTGTGTGTGTGTGTGTGTGTGTGTGTGTAGAAGAGGTGATAAGGAAGGGGAGGTCACACGGGGAGGGGGGGAGGGGGGTATGTCAACATCAGATGGTCTGATCTTGTGAAACAACAACGACAACAAACAAACGTACATGATATTTCTGGTCCTCATATGTGACATGCGAGTAACAAAGTCCTGGCAGAGAGATCGATGTTTTTCGCAACATAAGATCTGGACAACACCTGTGAGCTGCAGAAACCCACGAAACAAACACACCAGCTCAACCACGCGCAAAACTCTCTCTCTCTCTCCCTCTCTCTCTCTCTCTCTCTCTCTCTCTCTCTCTCTCACACACACACACACACACACACACACACATGGGCGCGCGCGCGCGCTCCCACGGACACCCTTACATTGCCCAAGGTGAGCAACTCAAAGGGAAAAAGGGGTGTCTGATATATTCGCATATCAAATGTCTGGTTTCGCTTTCCCAGGGAGCGATCCTCTCCACATCTTTTGAGAGAGAGAGAGAGAGAGAGAGAGAGAGAGAGAGAGAGAGAGAGAGGAGAGAGAGAGAGAGAGAGAGAGAGAGAGAGAGGAGAGAGAGAGAGAGAGAGAGAGAGAGAGAGAGGGAGGGAGGGGGAGATGTTCAACTTCGTTATTCGTTTAGGCCATGACCGTGAAAGAAAGGATCAATAATAATCTTTCACAAAAAAAATTGTAATGCAGGAGTCCTTTGTAGCATAGCATGCAAACAACCATGAGGACATTTAGTAACCGAAAAGCAATATACGTATGCAACGATAAATTGTCCATTCTGCAGTTTGTGGACATTGCTGTGTGAATTGGCGAAACTGACTGGTTTGCAAGACTTCGAAAAGCGTGTATTTTGTGAAGATGCACGACAATAACTTAATGTTGTGGTGTGTTTTCAAATATGCCTTCGTGGCATTTTTTTTTATCTGTGTCTTTCATTTTATCATTTGATATGCAGGGTGATTTTAACAGTTTCTATAAGGAGAACTCAATGCTCAAACTCGGTATCTCTGAATTGCTTATACTGGCTCAATGATGATCAGTGAGAATGGTGAAAATAAAAATTCTCTGCTATTCCGAGCTGAGACATTATGACAGGTCTGTATTTTTCGTTTTTCCCCCCCCCCCCTAATATGCGGGCGTCAACCAGGCCCGACTGATACAGGCACCTGCAAGGTTGGTCAGAAAATGCAAGCGACATTCTCAGAAATGTACGCTTTAGGAAAGGGCCAGTCAGGGCTAAAAATAACCGACAAATACATGCCGCTGAACCCGTAGTGCTAGCCACTGTTTGACGCTGGCTGATTGAAATGTAAGTATTTAGTTTTGAAGGTATGAATACTATTGAAAACTGCCTGTATGCAGTTCTCAAGGAATTTTGATCTGAATATCCCGTTGGTATTGAACACTACCATGGGCATTTTATAAGTATGTTTTGCGTGTCATTCTAGGACATTTGGTTCACCACATCTGATTTAATTTATTCTGTTTGCATTTCATCAACATTGTGAATAAAACCATACAAACAAACATGCCAATAGGAAATACTAATGTCAGTGCATTATAACAAACTAAATAACTCGACTCATCTGTATTATAATTTTGCTCTCTCTGTCTCAGTCTCTGTCTGTCTGTCTGTCTCTGTCTCTCTGTCTCTCTGTCTCTATTTCTCTCTGTCTGTCTGTCTGTCTGTCTGTCTGTCTCTCTCTCTCTCTCTCTCTCGCTCGCGCGCGCGCGCGCGTGTGTGTGTGTGTGTGTGAGTGTGTGTGTTTGTGTGTATGAGAGAGAGAGAGAGAGAGAGAGAGAGAGAGAGAGAGAGAGAGAGAGAGAGGAGGGGAGGGAGGGAGGGAGGGAGGGGAGGGAGAGAGAGACGTTCAACTCACTTTTTTAACCAGCGGAATTTTTTTTTCAGGACATCGCGGTGGCAAATTCAGATCATTTTTTTTTTTTTTTTTCACATTTGGCTGTGTGCAAAGGATTTGAAAGTACATAACAGACATTTCGATGATCCGACACCAAGAAATTGTCTGTTCTTTAAAAGATATAGCATGCAAATTCCGTTTTAGTCTTGATGTTGTAGTTGTGAACCTTCATGTGCATGTTTCAGTTGACAAAACTGTGCTGTGTATTCTCCATTCTTTCCTTTTATTTAACTGCAAAATAAAAATAATGATATAATGGATAGTTCTAAATGTAGTCATGTTTTCAGTCCTTCGAATGAGACTATAAACCGAGGTTCCGTGTGTGAACGCACGCATAACATCTTGCATACACGTAAAA
This sequence comes from Conus betulinus, assembly GCA_016801955.1. Taxonomy (NCBI): domain Eukaryota; kingdom Metazoa; phylum Mollusca; class Gastropoda; order Neogastropoda; family Conidae; genus Conus; species Conus betulinus. The sequence goes on along the minus strand of JADBJO010008141.1, from coordinate 83,978 downwards.
TCCCATCACCAACTTTTCGGAAGAGAAGGCCAGTTTGGCCGTTGGTATGGATGACACGTTACATATAGCATGCGCCTCGCGTGAGAAATGGAAAGAATGAAGGAAGTAAGGAAACTGAGTGAACGATATTGAACAATATTGACTGGATGACACGGGACACGACTGAATGAAGGACCAGCTTGCAGCTCTTCAGTCGGCACAACCCAGGTAGGCAGCCCGTTGTGTAAACGAGTGTGGATTGTAAAGCGCTTAGAGCTTGGTCTCTAGCCGAGAATAGGCGCTATACAAGTATTCATTATAGTAATAATAATGTTTTCATTAATACTTCCGTTACACACAAGCAGTGTTTTTGTTTTCGTTTTACGTTGCAGATCACAAAATAAGAAAGAAATTAGTGACCTCTGCATCTTTTCTTCTAAAGTTGGTTGCACTTATTTCTGTTGTTTCACATTCTCGTTAAGTGGAGATGTCCTCGCGTGGACAACCTTGTGTCTTTTGCGTTAAAGTCATTGACTCTCTCTCTCTCTCTCTCTCTCTCTCTCTCTCTCTCTCTCTCTCTGAAATGTAATGGACTCAAGACGTTACACACACACACACACACACACACACACACACACGCACACACACACACACACACACACGCACACGCACACACACACACGCGCGCGCGCGCGCGCACACACACACACACATACACACACACACACACACACACACACACACACACACACACACACTCACTCCTAGTTGGTTTTTTTTGTTGTTTGTTTTTTTTTTGTTTTTTGTTTTTTTTTTGTTGTTTGTTGTTTGTTTGTTTTTAGCTTGGATTGCGAGACGCAGTAGCAAACTGCGCTCTATTGTGTGTTGTGTGAAACAAAGGGGGGAAAAGGGAAAAAAAAGGGGTGGGGTGGGACCAGCCAAATTCGTTTTCAGTCGTCACGACACCCCCCCCCCCCCCCCCCCTAAATTACTGGCTACATCGGTGATATACTTTTCTTTCTTTTTCAGCTCTTTAACAAGGTTCAAAAGCCGATTTGTTTCTAATTGTCCGTATACTGAATACCTTCAGAAAAGATACAGAGAAGGCAACGTTTACTTCGTGGTGAACCAAGTACACGTCCATAATTTCAAACTATTTCTGCTTCTGGTACTGATTCGCTGAGCACAGAGACAAGATTCAAGGTACAGAGGATAATTGAGAAGCAAAAGGTGACTTCATTGTCATTCAAAATTGTACTATTTTCGTCTCCAAATCTTGCGGCTATATTTTCCTTTTATGTCAGTCATCCAGGATGACTAGTATTTGGTTCACTTCTGCTGTGTGTTCTGTTTGATATTGTAGTATCTACACGATCAAAAGACCGAAGTCATTCAATGTCAATTGGTCTTTGTTCGCTTTATCAATCGTTGCTCTGTGCTAAAGGTATAGAGCCAAGCTCGGAGCATTTTTGAAAAGACATATCCTTGTTTGCTCTGTGGCCATTGTGTCTGAATCGTTGCCAGGTGAATTGATGCCGGAAACAGGATTGGTCTGGAGATATGGCCATGTAATTGTTTCACTATGGAAAAGAAAAATTTGCCTCTTTTGATTGTAGTTTACTATTTTCATCACCCCATCTTATTACGACTATGTTATCACTATCATGATCATGGATATGGCCATCATCATGATTATCATTCTAATGATGATGATGTTGATGATGACAACGATGATGATGATGATGATGATGATGATGATGATGATGATATGATGATGATGATGATGATGATGATGATGATGATGATGATGATGATGATGATGATAATAAAATGATGATGATGATGATGATGATGATGGTGATGATGATATGATGATGATGATCATCATCATCATCATGACGATGACGATGATGATGACGATAACGACGATGGCGATGATGATGATGATGATGATCAAGAGTATTTATAATATTCTCGATTAGAGACCTACTCTGGGGGCTTTACAATCCACGCCTTTTTTGTGTGTCGTACAGTGAGCTGTCGTTAAGTGGGCTTCGCAGGGGAGTACCCCTGCCCCCGTGTAGCCCACACACAATTGTGCCGAAGCTGAGAGTCGCCACTCAGGGAGTGTGTCCCAGTGAACGCTTCTCTCTCTGGTCAAAAGGGAACACATCCCATCAATATGAATTAAAGAAGAAAGCAATCACACACACACACACACACACACGAACCAAGAAGATTGACAACTGATTCCTGACCCTTTCAATCGATAACGGTGAGTGCGTACAATGTACATAATGTGTAACCCATACTAACAACCATTTTGGTCTTCTCTTTCGAAACTTTGTGATGGGACTTTACGTGTACACAAAATATTACACGTGCGTTCAACACATAGCCAGTGTTTATAATCTCATTTGAATGACGTTTGGGAAAATAGGTATAGGAAAAAATAAAACCCGCATGGAAAAAAAAAAATCCACCTGTACCGGAATGACCTGGGAGATGTTTGAACCAACAACCACAGAATCACAAGTACGATGCTCTACAAGCTGAACTATTCCGGCCCTGCATTTTTTTTAAAGACTAATTTCAGACTGCACTGGAGTTCAACAGCAACTGCAAGAGGGAAGATAATTTGGAGACGAATACGCATTTTGACTGCCTCCCCAACATTGACTTTGGTAGGTCAATGGCCTTTCTAGAGAGAGATGGTCTTTTCAAGCTAATTTCTTCCTCGGTGTAAAATTTTGGCAGATACAAAGACAAGTGGGAAGGAAGACAAGATCACCAGTTTCAGGCTATCTGTGAGTGAACAGGCGGATGAACACGGCGTGATAAAGGGAGGTATGATGGAGAGCGTGAATATTGGTTCAGGCTGAGTTTGGGTTGAGTTGATGAATAGGGTTTGATAAAAGGAAATTTGGAGGAAGGCGTGGGTACTGCCTCAAGCTGTGTGTGGGTAATGGCAATGAAGAGGATGCAACAAAGGAAAATATAAAGGAAAGCATGGCTACCCATAGGCTGTGAGTGCTTTCCTTTATATTTTCCTTTGTTGCATGGTGAAGAACAGCTTGTGAATATAGGAAGAAATATAGGAAACTACGAGCAGATATTCTGACCCTCCATGGTGTCACAGGCACGATTTTTGACGAGCTGTGCGCATCTGCTGTGTGCATGGCCAGAGCTAGAGATTTTCTTTTTTTTTTTTTTCTGCCGGTGAATTCTACTAACCGGCGAACGTTGAGAAATTCGACTGGTAGACTGGCTCACATCGAGTATGGCTTTGGAGTCAGTCACATCTCCTCCGTACGCTCTCTGTCCCGCTTGCTGGTCGGGCAGTGCTCGTTTAATCCCTCCTCCCCCCCTCCCCCCAGAGGGTAAGAATATTTTTTCTAACCCGTGTCGATTCGTTGAAAGTCAACTGTAGTTAACTGATAGTGCTGCTTCTTTAAACATTTTAGATCAAAATATTCAAATTTGGTAAAATTGTGATTGCTTTTGAAAGTGCTCAGTTAAGTATGGTCGCTTGTGTGTTTTTTTTCTGAGTTGTATGGGTTTGGTCGTTTTGATTCTACTCTTTCTATTCTCTAATCTGTCAATACTTCTGATGTTGAATAGTTGGTAGATTGGGTATTTATGGCCTTCAAGAGGGATTGCGATGGGTCTCTCATGCAGCTAGTGAAGAATTTTTGTATATCTATTATATATTTTCTTAATCTTATGTTTCCATTTTATTCATCTTCAACCCCCCTCCCCCCTCCCCCCCCCTCTTAAGTTCAAATCTTTGCCAAGTCATTACTGTGATGATGGAGGGGTTGTTGGCCTGCGCTTGTCCCCCCCCCCCCCCCCCCCCCCCCCCCCCCCCTACTATTAGATTGTTCGTCTTTGTATTTGTCTGACTTTATTCAAGTTCAAAAGGTTGTGTCAGTCTTAAATTAAAGTTACTCTGTGTTAGGTTTCCTTATGGGAGCAAAATTTACCTTACTTGTTTATTGTTTACTGTTCCCTGCCTCATTTTATTTTCAATTTTGTTTCAATTAAATCGAGGGTATTTGTATTTGTTTCTGTCCGTCTTTGTGTTTGTCTTTTGATGTCCCTTGCATCCTTGGGTGGATCCTCAGGCATAGGCTCAAAGATTGTCACCTACACTTCATACTGTTTGCATAAAGTCTTTAGATTTTCAGCAACTTTTTTCCTCCCCACACTTTCGTTTTGTTTCATTTACTGCCCTTAACTGGCTGCTTTGGGGGTGCTGTTGGATTCTTTTTTGAACCCTTGGTGGTGAGAACACACACAGTATTATGGGCTGTAGTGTATCTCTATTTGATGCCAAGAGCACAGACACAATCAGCCATGTCTCCCTGATGAGTCTGATCCAGTGGACAAAAGGCCTTGGAGCAGGCAATACAAATTTATCTGCTTTGGAGCAGGCAATACAAATTTATTTGCCTTTAAGAGGGATTACGATGGTTCTCTCATGCAGCTAGTGAAGAATTTTCATATATATAATTACGGAATGAGCGGTGTTGGAAGCACTGCCTCTGAGGTGGCGCAGAGGCTGGGACAGCAAAAAAAAAAAAAAAAAAAAATACGCAATAGTTCCTGATAGATAGATGTATACACGAAAATTTGATTACTATTTCAACCGTGTGGATAGAAAAGAGAATCAGGATATGTTGAGAGAGGTGCAAAGAAAAGCACAGTAACTAATTCAGGCTGTTTGTTTTTTTTTTGTTTTAACCTCCTTTTCTTGCCGTATTTTTCCTCTGTGTGTGTGTGTGTGTTTTTCGAGGGGCGGCGGCCTTCCTCCTTTCTTCCCATTATCTGTTTCTTTGTCTTTCTCATTTTTTAAAGACCCTCGCTCACCATTCACATTTTGTATGTTTAGTTACCGGCGAACATTCGCTTGCTTTTTCATATTTTGACGTTTGGTACAAAACATCTTAGGTTATTGCTGTATAAAAATGTGGTGTTCTAACACATTCATACTGCTGTATTTATTGCTTTCAAACAAATGAAAGAAAAGAGCGAATAAAGTCTACACTGATACTAGCCCGGGGCATGTGTGTTGAAGAAGATATATAATGCAGTCCTGGTGTACAATGAAAGCATAATAAAAGCAATGAAATGAGAAAGGTATCTGAAAAAACTCCGTACCTGTGTGTAAGTGCACGTGCATATCTGTGTGTGTGGGGTGTGCGTGTGTGTGCGTGTGCAAGTGCGCGCGCGCGCGAGCGTGTGTGTGTGTGTGTGTGTGTGTGTGTGTGTTCAGGCTGAATGTGGGAAGGAATAATACATAATGAATGTAAAAACACCACCTTTGGCTATGAATGATGGGCAGAGCTGAGAACTGGGTAAGATAACGGGAGGCAGCCTAAAGGGGAAAATACCAGTAGTCACCAAGAAGCGCGCGCGCGTGCGTGCGATCACACACACACACACACACACACACACACACACATATATCGGAACACCACAGAATTATGGACTGTGGTGTGTCTCTATCTGACGCCAAGAGCACAGACACAATCAGCCGTGTCTCCCTGACGAGTCCAATCCAGCGGACGAAAGGCCTCGGAGCAGGCGATACATATACATATAGATCTGCCTTCGAGAGGGATTGCGATAGTTTCCTCATGCAGCTAGTGAAGGGTTTCATATTTATGGTATACATTTTCCCATTTACTTCATCTTCATTTTTATCCCTCTCACTTTCAAATCTTTGCCAAGTCATTACTATAATGATGGAAGAATTGTTAACCTGCTCTTGTTTTCCCCCACTACTTAATTGTTCAGCATTATATTGTTTGGTCAATCAGTGGGTGATTGCATCTCTTACGACGAAATCCAAGGAAAGGTTGTTCTGCACAATTCTTAGCCGCTGACAAGGCTTGGGTTGTTGAACGGCGGAGCTGACACTCAGACTGTTCCGTATCTTTTGATCTCCCTTGCATCCTTCGATGGATCTTCAAGCATAGGCTCAAAGATTGTTCCCTTACATTTTATACTGTTTGCGTAATGTTTCTAGTTTGCAACAACTTTTTTCCTCTCCACACTTTCGTTTTGTTTAATACTACTACCTGTTGCTGGCTCCTTGGGGGTGCTGTTGGATTCTTTTTCGAACCCTTGGCGGTCGGAATACCACAGAATTATGGACTGTGGTGTGTCTCTATCTGATGCCAAGAGCACAGACACAATCAGCCGTGTCTCCCTGATGAGTCCGATCTAGCGGACGAAAGGCCTCGGAGCAGGCGATACATATAGATCTGCCTTCGAGAGGGATTGCGATAGTTTCCTCATGCAGCTAGTGAAGGGTTTTCATATTTATGATATACATTTTCTCATTTACTTCATCTTCATTTTTTTTCCTCTCACTTTCAAATCTTTGCGAAGTCATTACTATAATGATGGAAGAATTGTTAACCTGCACTTGTTTTTCCCCCACTACTTAATTGTTCAGCATTATATATATATATATGTATAGATATATATATATATATACAAGCGCATGCATGGATGCACGCACGCAATCACGGATGCGCGCACGCACAAGGGCATGTACGCATGCACACACGCTCGCATGTGCGCGCGCGCAGACGCACTCGCACTGATACACACACACAAACAGAGACGTGTGCGCGCGCGCACACAAACACAAGCACGGGCTTACACACACACAAACACACATGGAGGCACAGATACACACATGCAAGCGCGCGTGCGCACACACATAAACACACATGTGCAAGCGCTTGGGCATTTTGTTTGCTATCACCTGAACAAGGGTCCAACTCATATTATCTTCCCATCTTAATCACTGGTTGCCGTGTTCAGCTATTGTTTTCCAGATTCTCATATGATTTTCTTTCTATTCGTGCGTGGTCTCTGATATGGAGGTAACACCATACATAAGAACATCTGTTGTTTACCTGGTTGTGTCTGTGTGACACGTCTGTCTCTCTCTCTCTCTCTCTCTCTCTCTCGCATGCTCGCTCGCTCGCTCGCTCTGTCTCCCCTTAGTAATCGCAAACTACATGTTGCTTTTATTGACTTTGAAAATGATTATGACTCCATTGAAAGAAACTTATTGTGGCCTATTCTTTTGGAAAATGTTATTAAGGAGAAATTCTCAGATATATCAATAGCATGTGTCTTACAGTCAGGACTAGAACTCGTTCTGGTTCAAAAACTTTCAGACTGTATCAACTGTACCAAAGGAGTAAAACAAGGCAACGTTACAAATCCAGTGTTGTACTTTATTCATAAATACGTTAGCGTTGAATGTGATCAAAAATGGCAAACTTGGTGCTACATTTACTTACGATTACGTTGAATTGTTTATATTACGTTTGGCAGATGATGTGGCTCTCTTGTCTGAAACAATAGTTAGGTTATATACAAAACAAGATAGCCCACATAGAGTGGCATCAAGACTTCTTAATACGATTGAAAGTAATGTAGTTGTTTTTCGGAAAGATGGATACTTAGAAGCGAGAGAACATTGGACTTACAAGGGAATCACTACGCTCGTGGTTAATGTGTTTAAGTATTTAGGCATTTGTTTTTCAACAAGTTTGAGTTTCACTGTGTTTTGTCAAAATCTTGCCAGCAGACCCAAACATCAGATGATCAAACATTACTTTTATTAAACTGAAATTCCCTTTTTGTATATCTAAAATTAATTGACGCACAAGTACGATCAGCTGAATTGTGTGGTCTAATTAGTGCAACTCGTCATTGTGAAAAGGTGCTCCTGTTTGCTCGTAAAAACTTTTCTAGGTGTTCAAAACAGATGCCCCATTTACATAAATTCTGCAGTCAGGTGTGTAAGATACTGGCTAAGGCTGACATGAATAGATAAGAAAAGACGAAA
>JADBJO010008141.1:63623-71123 GCA_016801955.1 Conus betulinus | reverse complement strand
AGAACCTTAAGAATACTTCAGTGTTTATTGGTGGTGATGACTTCACTCAGAGAGAGTCCGTGACATCAGAAAGAAACTAGGACCACATTTAAAAGCTGCCAGAGACAACAACAAGAGGGCCACTATGATCTACGATCATCTCCTCATCGAGGGCAAGAAATTTGTTCTCGATGGGGATGATCAGTTAAAGGAAGTGAGATAAAGGTTTGGCCGGCCCCTGCAAACAAAGTTAAACTTCCACAATCCTAAAAGTCAAATTTCCCTGGTTGAGGATACAAAGGTATATAATGTTGACCAAACCGGTTTCCGAAGATAAAATGCGGAAACGCACGTGCTGGTGGCCGTGTGTCATGTTTACTGAGATCAGGTTGTAGGTGTGTACCGGAGAATTGTGAAATGCATGCTTGTTCTTCACGTGTTGGAATGATTTGTGACACCAGCCGTGACGAAGCACGTGAAAATGACAGGGAACAACACAATGGGGAAGAGAGAAGAGAAAATATAACCAGTAGAGACATTCCGATGGACGAAAGTCTGAATGAGAGTACGAATGATAGCGAGTTTGAAAGTGAACAAAATGTTTGTGAAACACAGGTTAAAAATAAAGTACACTTGTTCTCTTTCCTTCATTGGAACGTAGATGGTCTTCTAGCTAAACTGACTGATCAACAGTTTTTATCGTATGTTTACAATTTTGATTTCATTTGTCTTGTTGAAACGTTCATGGAGAAAATAGATTCCCATTTGTTCCCCTACCATTCTGTCTTTTGTAAACCCGCGATTAAGCTGACAAGACGCGGGAGGAGATCGGGTGGAGTGGTATGCTTAATTAAAACTGAGTTGATGGCTTATGTCTGAACTTACATGTGAACATGACAATATTATGTGTTTTTCTTATTAAATAAAACTTTATTTGGTTTTGAAAATAACGTTCTTTATGTGTGTACTTACGTGCCTCCAATAAATTCCCATATTATACAACAGTTGAAATTGAAAACGGCATTGTTTGCCTTGAAGAGGTTATAACAGATAAGATATTATTGTATGACAACGTTGATATCCTTTTATGTGGGGATTTGAACGGCAGGACAGCCAACATTTTCCCTTTCAGCAATGATCAGTTTGATAGGTTCAGTTTTATGGATAAGAATGACAAAACAGATCTCATAAGATATTCTAAAGACTCGGAATTGAATGCTTATGGAAGAATGATTTTGAATTTATGTATTGCTTTTAGATTGTTTATCATGAATGGAGTATGTAATGGTGACCTTGAAGGTCATTACACATACATAACGGAAACAGGGAGTAGCGTGAATGATTATTTCTTAGTTTCTGAAGATCTGTTCGATATTATTAGAAATTCTTGCCGTTTGCATGTTTCTGATATGATTAATTCTGATCATCAACCATTGGAATTTTATTTTTATGCGAAGAATGATGTGTTACGCAATGACAATGATTGGTGATATACCTTTATTTATTAAAAAGATAGTTTGGAATGATGACTTTGCTGAACAGTTTCATAATAGCATGCATTCAAGAAATACAAAAGAAAAACTTAATCAAGCCAGCATATTGATGGGTACTGACATTAATCAGGCATTACATTTATTTAATGAATGCATAAGAGAGCAAGCAGTATGTATGGAAAAGAAAATTTATACATGTCAGAAAAGGTCAGAAAAGTGGTATGATGATGAATGTAAAACTCTAAGCGCAATGCTAGAAAACTTTTTAAGAGCATGTAGGAAATCATCCAGAAAAAAATACAAAGTTGCCAGATACAAAGTTGCCACCAAAGGAGAATTCACCTGAAAAAGAGGCTAGGACAGCTTTTTGCAAAGAAAGAAGAGAATATAAAAAGCTGTTACAGAGAAAGAGAAAAGAATACAATAGAATTGTACTTGAACAATTGATTATGTCTGTAAATGACCAGAAAGAATTCTGGCAAAATATGGGTAGAGTTTCTAATAAGAATAAGTTTCAGCCAAATCAGATCACAGTACAGGAATGGTTTCAACATTTTAAAAGGGTTTCTAGAAAAACATGAGACTGACGGCAACAAATATATCTGTACAGATGCTTCTGATGTTTTCAGAAAATTTTTCAGATATTGATAACGATGATCAAGGAAATGGAAATGATGCACATGAGAATGATGATTATGATGATGTCAACTTTCTGAATCGGCCTATTTCTAAAGAAGAAGTCATACTCTCAGTGAGAAAATTGAAAAGCAGAAAGCAGCTGGGACCGGATGGTATAATTGGAGAGCTATTAAAAAAAATCAGGGATGATGATGTAATTGATTTCTTTGTAAAATATTTCAATGTTCTGTTTGACACAGGTCAATATCCTGATTTATGGAAAGAATCTATTATCGTTCCATTGTTTAAAAAAGGCAACATTAACGATCCAAATAATTACAGAGGAATTTCTCTTTCAGATATAAGTAGTAAAATATACAGCTCTATAGTTAATTCAAGATTACAGGAATGGGTTGAGCAGAACAATATTACCGGTGAATTCCAAGCTGGGTTTAAACAAAAATTATTCTACAACCGATCACATATTTACACTTTTAGCAGTCATTCAAAAACAATTTTCATGTAATAGAAAACTGTATGTAGCTTTCATTGATTTCGAGAAAGCGTTCGACACAATTTCAAGAAAATTACTGTGGCCTATTTTGTTAAAGAATGGAATTAAAGGTAAAATTTACAGATGTATTAGAAGTATGTATGAGGTTGTTAAAGCTCGAGTTCGTTGTGGTACACAGTACACAGGTTATATCAATTGTACGAACGGTGTGAAACAAGGCGATATTTGTAGTCCTCTTCTGTTTTGTTTATTTATTAACGAACTTGCGCTTGAAATTATGAATAATGGTAGACATGGTGTTAGTCTCAATATGGATATGATTGAATTGTTTATTCTTTTGTTTGCTGATGACATTATACTATTGTCAGAAACTGTGGTTGGATTGCAGACACAACTAAATAATCTTCATAAAGCTGCATGCCAGTTACTTAAAAAGTTAATTTAGAAAAATCTAGCATTATGGTTTTTAGAAAAGGGGGATACCTAGCGAGCACAGAGAGATGGTTTTACGGCAATGTTAAGATGAATGTAGTGAATTCATATCGCTACCTAGGTATCTTGTTTTCAACAAGACTGAGTTTTAAGCCTGCATGCCAAGATTTAGCGAACAAAGGGAAACGAGCTGCTATTCGCATTATTTGTAAGTTGAATCAGTTGAATAATAACTCTGTGAAATTATTCTTGAAGCTTTTCGATTCACAGATTCAATCTATGCTTCTATATGGTGCTGAGATTTGGGGTTTAGAAGATGCTTCATCAGTAATAGAAAGTGTTCATTTGTTTGTGTTAAAGAAGTATTTAGGGGTAGGTATCAAAACACCGAATGATCTTGTATATGGTGAATTAAATCGATTCCCCCTGTTTTATTAATTCTAGTGTTTCCTGTATTAGATACTGGTTGAAATTAACCCGAATGGAGGAGCATAGACTGCCATTCAAAGTATATAAAATGTTATTAGATTTGTCAAATAGAGGAAAAGTCAATTGGGCTTCGAAAGTTCGGGATGTTTTGAATAGTTATGGCTTCTGTTATGTATGGGAAATCAAGGTGTAGGATGTATAAATTCTTTTATAAGAGAGTTCAAACAAAGATTAATCGATTGCAGGTGGCAAAGCTGGAATTGTCATATGGATGACAGTGACAGATTTATAAACTATAGAAAATTCAAGATGTCTCATGATCTAGAGACATATTTACTTTTGGATTTGAACAGATTTATACGATACACACTAACAAGATTTAGATTTGGGATTTCTAACTTATCAGTGCATAGTTCAAGATATAACAGGGATAACGAACGTGTCATGAAATGCCCATTGTGTAGATCTGTCACAGATGATGAAATTCACTTTGTTTTTTGTTGCCCTGCTTTCGATGATTTAAGACACAGTTTAATACATCCAAAATATTATAATAATCCTAGTGATTTCAGATTAACATTACTTTTAGCTTCACGAAAGACAGAAGTCGTTAAAAATTTTGCTGTATATTTTACAAAGCCTTTAAGAGAAGGGAAATAGCTATATCTTGAATTATCAAATTTGTTGTTGTATGAATGTGAATTTGTTAATTGAGTCTATAAATGTGCGAATGCAATGATTTTCTTTATTGAATTTCCATTATTTTCCTTTGTAAGTTGGAAATTGGTTTTCAGTCTTGCATTTGACCTAGTTCTCATGCTTATAATGGGATGACAGTGTCATTCATATTTGTATCATATATTCATTCGTATTGTTCACACCCCTTCAAATGGGGCTTTGGCCTTTTTGAAAATTAGAAGACAGATGTTTAATTCAGTTTGTTTGTTCGTTTGATGTTATTTGTTTAGTGGAGACGTTTACAGAAAAAAATTGAATCGACTATTTTCAAAAATCATAATCTCTACGTAAATCAGCTGTTAAGCTTACAAGAGATGGAAAATGCTCAGGGGGGATAATTTGCTTGGTATATAAAAGCTTAGTTCCTTTAGTGCGTCTTATTGGTTGTGAGAATCCTTATTTTATTTGATTTTTATTTTTGCTTGATAAAGATTTTTTGATCATAAGAAAAAAAACTTTTCTGGCTTGAACATACATTCCACCTGAAAATTCAACATATTACTCTGTCAATAATTTTGACACTGGCATTGACCTGCTAGAAAGCTGTATTGTGAACAAAGTGATGTCTTGAGGTGATGTTGATATATTGCTCTGTGGTGATATTAATGCGAGGACATCTAACCTGTCCCCGGAAATCATGAGTGAGCGTGATCTACATGTCTTTCAAAACAACAACGAAAGTCCCGACTTTCGGCCCTTATCTCCTGACACTCTAGGGGGGTTGGGCCACACCCGGTTCATGACTCCAGATGTCCCTCTGCTGCCCCTTTTTTTTTCCATCTTTGGGATGAGCCATGACTGGGATTCGAACCCATGCCCTTCTAGACATGCTCATTTCCACTTAATGACTCGCGCACTAACCACTGAGCCACAGGGACACCTGATATTTGTAGGAAAGTTAAGCCTTATGAAGTTCACTTTTGTTCTCCTTTGACCAGATCCAACTTGAACACCTCTCTGCCGCTTCTGCCCATTGCTTTCAGGGCTTTGGTTTTTTCCCTCCCTGCAACTGAGAGCTGTTTCATGAGGCTGTATGCAGACGTTCCCACAAACCCCCTAGCTCCAATTTCTGCAGTGAGGACTTTGACCTGATAGCCTTCTCTCCTCAGGCTGTTTGCCAGATCAGCATACTTTTCAGTCTTGTAGATCTGAGCTGCCTCCATTCTGTTCTCATATGGCACCGTGAGCTCGATCATGATCAGCTGCTTGGTTGACTGAGAGTGTAATACTATGTCTGGTCTCATGCCACTCTTGCTGATAATCTCTGGGTGACTATTCCATTCTGGGAGGTCTGCTGTGCACTCCCAGTCATCTGCCCCGTCCAGCAGACTCTGCCTGCATGTTCCGAGTGGCACTGTTGTTCTTGGCCATGATTCGCTGCCTCCTGCCGTGAAGAATGTTGCGGGTGCTTTTGGAGTCCTGATTTTTTTCCCTTTTGTGGTGTTGGTACTAGCCCAGACTACTTGTACAATCTCTTTGAGCACTTGGTTGTGCCTCCATGTGTACCTTCCTTGAGCCAGGGCTACTTTACATGAGCTTAGGACATGCTCCACTGTTTGTTTTTCATGGCAAAGGGGGCATGAAGGATCGTCTGTTTTTTCCCCACTTCACCAGTTTGCATTTGAAGGCAGAAGGTCATATGCAGATCTGAGAATGAAGCTGATCCTGAGAGGGGCCATGTGCCAAATGTCATTCCAAGTGAGACTTCTTTGGAGTGCATTCTCCCACGTTGTCCATTGCCCTTGCTGGCTCTGCTGGACTGCTTTTTGGAGTCTTTGTTGGTCTTCTTCTTTTCTCATCTCCTGAATCATCATGTCTCTTTTGGCTTTTCCTTTGGCCTTTGACCACCATTCAGTTTTGGTCACCCCCAGTCCTTGCTGTTGGTCTGTGTGTGTCCTGTTATTTCTCTGATCTTGAGACTTTCTTTTGCAGAATCCATCGCCTCTTGAACTTTCCATTTTCTGCCTGTCTTCAGCTGGGGCTTGATTGCTTCAACCACCTTGTCTCCTGAGTCCTCCAGCATGCTTTGAAGTCTGATCTTCCCTGCTTTATATTCCTCCCTCCAGGATGGATTTCAGTGGTAGTTTCAGCTTTGCTTGGCGACAGTACAGCGCTATGTCAGTCAGACAGGGTGGGACACCAAGCCATTTCCTTGTGAACTTGTTGATTTTGGATTCCATTGCCTCCACTATGCTGGTGCAGATGTCGTATATCATCAGAGGCCATAGGCTTTGGTATCAGCATGAACTGCAGACACCAGACCTTGTATTTGCCAGGGAGCCCACACTGGTCAATGGTCTCCAAGCTTTTCTTCCGACATCTGTTTGGTTTCTTTTGCTCTTCGTGTGTCTTTCAGCGTATCATCATACCATCTTCCAGGCTCTTGACTGGCTCTTCTGTTACTGTTGGAATGGTCTGGTTGGCAACACACTGAAGACCACAGATTCGGCCACTTTTCCTTTCCTCTCAGTGAGAGACTCCGTGATTTCTTTGGCTTGAACTTCATTCTGGATGAGGCAACTATGTCGTCCAGCCTCTCCAGCACGTGACGTGTCTCGTCTTCTCTGGATGAAATCACTGTAGTGTCATCCATGAAGGCCTTGAGAGGGGCATCTTGTATCCATCGCCAAGGTCTGTTTGTCTTGCGTTGCTTGTTGCTGCTTTCAAGATGACTTCCATGCCAACACGAACAGTATTGGGGAAATGGCACAGCCCATTGCAATGCCCACTTCCAAGTTGATCCAATCTGTTGTGTGTACTCCTTGGTAGAGAACCGCATTGAGAAGCCATTGAAGTACTTCTTGAGCATGTCGCGGATGTTCTTTGGCACATGGTACATCTTAAGAGAGCCAACTGTATCATCTCATGGGGTACAGATCCATATGCGTTTGCCAGGTCGAGCCACACTACGTCCAGGTCTCTCTTTTCTGTTTTTTGCTCTTTGGATTGCGTCCCAGATCATTGTGGCGTGTTCTACACAGCCAGCCACGCCTGGAATGCCACCTTTCTGGACTGACACATCCAAGTACTTGTTTTCCATGAGGTACTTGGTCAGCCTTGCTGCCATGACAGAGAAGAAGATTTTCCCTTCGACGTTCAGTAGTGATATTGGCCTGAATTGGCTGATGTCACTTGAGTTTTGCTCTTTGGGGATGTACACACCATCTGCCGTCATCCACTGGCCGCTGATCTTCTGATTTCTCCAAGCTGATCGCAGCAGCCTGTGGAGCCACTCCAGCACCTTGGGACATTTTCTTGTACAGCTGGTAAGGTATTCCGTTTGGCCCTGGTGATGAT
>JADBJO010008141.1:55000-57544 GCA_016801955.1 Conus betulinus | reverse complement strand
TCCCCTTAATCTTGTTCAGCAAAATTTACCTGTCAGTGACAATAAAACGAGAACGAGCGTATCACTTATCTTTTCGTAGTCTGGCGCACATAGGCGTCGACTTTTTTTGTTCCAAGCAATCTTTTCGATTATCAAAAAAAAAAAAAAAAAAAAAAAAAAAATCAGAGCTTACAATGCGCTCGCCCGACAGAGGGACTAGTGCGCTGGAGATTTCAATACTGCACTGGCATATTTTGTCCATTCCCCTACACATAATACTATCCAATTTTAACTTGACAACTAGGAAAATAGGAATATCAATAAGGATAACAATACTACAGTACTACTACTACTACTACTATACTACCACCACCATTAACCACCACCACCACCAACAAATATTTCACAGAAGAAAAAAAAAAAACCCTGTGTATTCATTCAAATAGAAACCAATCGAATGAAATGTAAAGCAATGTATATATAACAAACCAGTCAGATATGAAATATCTTTATTGTGCCCAGTCATATATGAATATCTTATTGTGCCCAGTGAGATATGAATGTCTTATTGTGCCCAGTCAGATATGAATATCTTATTGTGCCCAGTCAGATATGATATCTATTTGTCCCAGTTAGATATGAAATATTTATTGTGCCCAGTTAGATATGAATATCTTATTGTGCCCAGTCAGATATGAAGTCTTATTGTGCCCAGTGAGATATGAATGTCTTATTGTGGCCAAGTGGATATGAATGTCTTATGTTGCCCAGTGAGATAGGAATGTCTTATTTGTGCCCAGTTAGATATGAATGTCTTATTGGCCCATATAGATATAAATGTCTTGTTGTGCCCAGTCAGATATGAATGTCTTATTGTGCCCAGTTAGATATAATGTCTTATTGTGCCCATTATCTATATAACTGTCTTGTTGTGCCCAGTAGATATGAATGGTCTTATTGTGCCCAGTTAGATATGAATGTCTTATTGTGCCCAGTCAGGTATGAGTCTTTATTGTGCCCAATATGAATCTCTATTGTCCCAGTTAGATATGAAATATCGTATTGTGAATGAATGTCTTATTGTGCCCAGTTAGATATGAATGTCTTATTGTGCCCAGTTACGATATGAATATCTTATTGCCCCAGTTAGATATGAATATCGTATTGTGCCCAGTCAGATATGAAGTCTTATCTTATTGTAGAGCCCAGTCAGTCAGATATGAATGTCTTATTGTGCCAATATCAGATATGAATATCTTATTGTGCCCAGTTAGATATGAATGTCTTATTGTGCCCAGTCAGATATGAATGTCTTATTGTGCCCAGTCAGATATGAATATCTTATTGTCCCCAGTTTAGATATGAATGTCTTATTGTGCCCAGTTAGATATGAATGTCTTATTGTGCCCAGTCAGATATGAATATCTTCTTGTCCCAGTTAATATGAATGTCTTATTGTGTCCAGTTAGATGTGAATGTCTTATTGTGCCCAGTTAGATATGAATATCTTATTGTGCCCAGTCAGATATGAATGTCTTATTGCCCAGTAGATACGAATGTCTTATTGTGCCCAGTTAGATATGAATGTCTTATTGTGTCCAGTTAGATATGAATATCGTATTGTGTCCAGTTAGATATATGAATGTCTTATTGTGCCCAGTTAGATATGAATTTCTTATTGTGTCCAGTTAGATGTGAATGTCCAATAGGCCTTGACTTTGTTTGTCCTTGTTTTGGGTGGACTCACTTAGAATTCTAGAAGCGGTTTCTGGAACCTCTTGGAAGCTTCTTGTATGATGGAGATGATTCTCAGACTGTAGGCCTAGAGAAACTTCCGGAAAAGGTATGTTCGTCTGCGTGTACTAACGTGCGGCAATTTCTTGAACAGTGTGTAACGGCAAACTGGAATAATGTAGACATCTGAACCAACACAGTATGCAGAACATCAGACTCGGTCTGTTTGTAACAGTAACGCAGACCAGTGAAGTTAGGAGTGTTTCATGTCAGAGTTTAAAAATTTAGAACACACGTTCTGACTGAAGTAAAATTAACAGGGTATTTTGGAAATCAATCGGTAAAGTGTCGGAATGTTTAGGCCTTAAATCAGGGGAGTAATTGTGTTTTTCCCCACTCAGTAACTTTCATGTGCGTGCACGCACGCATGCACGCACGCACGCACGCACACACACACACACACACACACACACACACACACACACACACACACACACACGCACGCACGCACGCACGTACTCACACACATCCGCGTAAACATGCACAAACACAGAGTTTTCGTTGTTACAGGCAAGTTACACAGCACTGATGTGAATCGTATTACCCACAAAAGTAAATTCAATCCATATCAATGGATCAACCCAGAAAATAGGTTATTGTAAGTTTGACATCGATTTCATATATCAGAAAATATCACCATGGAAAACTGGGTACATATTGCCCATCAACAACCATTTTTTTTTTCTTTGGCGGAAGGGCCTGGAACAGGCCGCGAGATTCAGTTCTTTGCACAGAAAGCCGCTTTCAATGTGCCGAAGAAAAAACACTCAT
>JADBJO010008141.1:45000-47500 GCA_016801955.1 Conus betulinus | reverse complement strand
TTTGTTTGTCAAACTCTTCTTTCTTTACTAACTTTACCATAGATACACACGACATACAAACAGACCAGGTTACAGACCGAAAATACGAGTGAGGACAACGGTGTGAGGACAGAGGAGTGGACAAGATGACAAACAGGCAAAGAAAACAAACTGTCAAACACACGACCAATATAGCAAGAAGAACACTTATAGGGGCGAGGAGAGTAGATTAAAACAACAACAACAACAACAACAACATCCAAAAGACTGAGCGAACGAACTCACTGGCTGGCAAGCACGCGTTTGGAGTATGGACACACGGCTTGGCACCTCACCACAAGACTTTGTGTGCTGAGGTGGAGGATGTCCCTAACGCAGAGCACACAAAGCTCCTTTCATCGCTTAAGGATAAACCCTACCCAGAACGCTTGGCCATACTACCGCTGCCCCAGTCTTGAACATCGACGGGCTCGAGGTGACATTAGATTTTTGTACAAATCTGTTCAGGGACATGTACAGGGTGAAGAACCCTCATTTTTTCCAGTTGTTTGACAGCAGAGAACAAGGGGCAACATTCTGAAACTAGTCAAAGGACACTGTAGGCTCACAGTGAAGGTTTTTGAGGTACGTTTTTCGCCTTTCCTTTTCTGTTCGCTGATAGAGTCAAATAAACTCTTGAAATAGCCTCCCAGCTCACATAGTTACCAGCTCCAACGTTGAACACTTCAAGTCCAGACTGGATGCCCACTGGAATAGCCCTCCCTCAAAGTTTTAATCCATATGGTTACGAATAAGTGTGGGTAGTACCATTTCTATTAGTAAACCCCACGCATAGCAAGTTCATAGGTGAAGACTTACATCTACTAATCTTGACGGTGAATCAAGGTCCCCAACGAGGCCTCAACACTTCAAGGTCAAGTTCAAGTTCAGAGCTGAAAAAGGTTAAAGTAACACCATCCGCCAAAAATGAATAAACGAATCACAAGACAAAAAACACGACGCTTTCGACCTCTTAGGTCTTCTTCTTCAGGCAAGATGAACACCCTCAGACAAACGAAAATGAAGAACGAGCCATCACTTATCTCTCGCGAGATGGGCGTTGAATGAAAACGAGGCCGTCAGGAAGGAGACAATGCGAGCTTGAAATAGTAATGATGATAATAATAAAAATATTGATATCAAGCATGATGAAGATGATGATGATGATGATGATGATGATGATGATTATGATGATAAAGATACTGAAAAACAATAATGAAGAGAGGTGTACTACCACTTGTGGTGAATAATTTCTGTCTGCAGTCGCCTCACATTACAATTAGCGCGTTCAAAGAATATCACAAAGAGGAAAGCCCATCCACCCCTATATACAATCGTCCGGTGATATGACAGAGATTTAGAGACCGACTGGGAGGTTGGGGGGAGGGAGGGGGACCGACCAAGCACCACACCTAACCACCAGATCGACAACACGTTGAGAAAAGCGCGACGAAAAGGCCACGTTTTGTACACCACGTTTTTAGCTTTTGACCTCTCAACTCAGTGCTTTGAACTCTCAACTCAGTGCTTTGAAACTCTCAACTCAGCGCTTTGAACTCTCAACACAGTGCTCGATCACTGAGCCAGCCAGCACCGACAAGACAGCTAGACATACAGGTAGATATATAGACAGATAGAATGACAGACAGACAGATTCACAGACAGGCAGTAGGCAGACAGACAGATATAGACAGACAGACAGAACAACGATAGACAGACACACAGATCGACAGACAGACAGACAAGCAGCAGGCAGACCGAATAGATCATCAGACAGACAACCAGACAGACAGAAAGAAAAGAACGATAACAGACACACAGATCGACAGACGCACAGACAGACAGACAACAGACAAACAGTACCGACAGACAGAGGTAAAACAGACACAGATACTTACGTATGCCAGACTGTGGGGGTCGCCACTATGTTTGCCATGTACGGAGCACATCCTCTGCGCATGCCCAGACGTCATCAGGTAGCCTGGTAACCGGCATAGCTGACGTAGTGCCCACGTCGAATGACGTCACGTTCCTGAAGGCGTAAGCTACAGGGGGCTGTTCCTCGCTATGACAATCTCTGACGGCAACAGAGGCATTTTATATGCGTCCGTCCAAGAGAGCAAGATGTTTGTCTTTCTTTCTCTGCGTCTGCGTCTTAGAGAACTCATATTACCTTTTTTTTTTTTCTCTGGTCCTGTCTCTCTCTTCCTCTCCTCTCTCTCTCCCTCCTCTCGTCTCTCTCTGCTCTCTCTTCCTCTCTCTCTCTCTCTCCTCTCCTCTCTCTCTCCTCCCTCTCCCCTCTCCTCTTCCCTCTCTCCTGCATGACCTCTCTCCGCCCCTCTCTTCCAAAAGCCCCCCTCCTCCCCTCTTCACTCCTCTCCTCGTCCTCCCTCTCTCCCCCGTCTCACTCTCAAGATTTCTCTCCCCTCCCTCCTCTCCCTTCCCCTCCCTCTGCGTCACTCTCTCCCCCACTCCGCATCCC
>JADBJO010008141.1:20000-40000 GCA_016801955.1 Conus betulinus | reverse complement strand
AAAAAAAAAAAACTGGAGACCTTGACACTGGCCACAGCTGGACTTGCAGAAGGAATAGGCAGGATGGAGAGGTTATGACAATTTTCGCTGCTGGACTGGAACCATTCTTCACACTGCTGCTGGTACAAGTCCCGGCATCCATCTGTCTCCGGGAAGAGAGCGTCTGCGCCATCCTTGCAAGTTGAAGGAGTAAGTATCACAGGATTTGTTAGAGGCCTAACTACGTGTTCTGTTGTTTTTGCTTTTGCAGGGTGTTTTTTTTCTGTTTATTTATTGATTGTGTTTGTTGGGTTTTTTTTTTCTGGGGGGGGGGGGGGGGGGGGGGGGGGGGGGGGGGGGGGGGGTGGGGGGGGGGGGGGGTGGGGGGGGGGGGGTGGGGGGGGGGGGGGGGGGGGGGGGGGGGGGGGGGGGGGGGGGGGGGGGGGGGGGGGGGTGGGGGGGGGGGGGGGGGGATGGGGGGGGGGGGGGGGGGGGGGGGGGGGGGGGGGGGGGGGGGGGGGGGGGGGGGGGTGGGGGGGGGGGGGGGGGGGGGGGGGGTGGGGGGGGGGGGGGGGGGGGGGGGGGGGGGGGGGGGGTGGGGGGGGGGGGGGGGGGTGGGGGGGGGGGCGGGGGGGGGGGGGGGGGGGGGGGTGGGGGGGGGGGGGGGGGGGGGGGGGGGGGGGGGGGGGGGGGGGGTGGGGGGGTGGGGGTGGGGGGGGGGTGGGGGGGGGGGGGGGGGGGGGGGGGGGGGGGGGGGGGGGGGGGGTGGGGGGGGGGGGGTGGGGGGGGGGGGGGGGGTGGGGGGGGGGGGGTGGGGGGAGGGGGGGGGTCGGGGGGGGGGGGGTGGGGGGGGGGGGGGGGGGGGGGGGGAGGGACTGGGGGGGGGGGGGGGGGGGGGGTGGGGGGGGGGGGGGGGGGGGGAGGGGGGGGGGGGTGGGGGGGGGGGGGGGGGGGGGGGTGGGGGGGGGGGGGGGGGGGGGGGGGGGGGGGGGGGGGGGGGGGTGGGGGGGGGGGGGGGGGGGGGGGGGGGGGTGGGGGGGTGGGGGGGGGGTGGGGGGGGGGGTGGGGGGGGGGGGGGGGGGGGGGGGGGGGGGGGGGGGGGGGGGGGGGGGGGGGGGGGGGGGGGGGGGGGGGGGGGGGGGGGGGGCGTGGGGGGGGGTGTGGGGGGGGGGGGTGGGGGGGGGGGGGGGGGTGGGTAAGCGGTACCAGTATGTAGACTATTTCTGTCAGCTCGCCTGAATATGAGGGCCATGGCGAGTGTTGTGCTGTCCTGTATGTAGTATGTCTCTCCTCTCTCTCTTCTCTCTCTCTCTCCTCTCCTCTCGCTCTCTTTCTCTCTCTGCATGGTCTGCCTGTCTGCTTGTCTGCCTGTCCTGTCTTCTGTGTCGTCTTCTGGTCTGCCCCTGCTGCCTTTCCTGCCTTGGCCTGCCTCTCTTCCTCTCTCTCTTCTCTCTCTCCCCCTCTCCTCTCTCTCTCTCCCCTCTCTCCTCGTCTCCCTCTCTTCCTCTCTCTCTCTCTCTGAGAAGGCTTTATTTCAGAACTGTGTGCTCTTGCGAATTGCACTGTGGAATATTCGTGACGCTGCATGAAACGAAGGAAAAGTGGAAGATGGGAAATCATAGGAGACAAGGTCAAGACAAAAAATGAAAAAAGACTGGAAGAGTTTAGACGGGAAATAAATGGAAGTGTGGAAAAGAAACGAATGCAACAGAAAAAGAAGGCAAGAAGGTACATAAGACGGAAATAACAAGGAAGGGAATAAGAAAACGAAAGGAAAATAAGAAAGAAGAAAATAAGAAAGAAAGGAAATAAGAAAGAAAGAAAATAAGAAAGAAGGATATAAGACAGAAGAAAATAAGAAAGAAAAGAAATAAGAAGAGAAAGAAAAAAATAAGAAAGAAAGGAAATAGAAAGAAAGAAAATAAGAAAGAAAGGATATAAGAGAAAGAAGAAAATAAGAAAGAAGGATATAAGAAAGAAAGAAAAAGAAGAAAGAAAGGATATAAATAAGAAGAAAATAAAAAAGAAAGGAAATAAGAAAGAAAGGAAAATAAGAAAGAAAGGAAAATAAGAAAGAAAGAAAAGAAGAAAGAAAGGATATAAGACAGAAAGAAAAGAAGAAAAGAAAGGATATAAGACAGAAAGAAAAAGACGAGAAAGAAAGGATATAAGACAGAAAGAAAGAAAAGAAAAGAAAGAAAGGATATAAGACAGAAAGAAAAAGAAGAAAGAAGAAAGGGGGAAACAAACAAGAAAAGAGTAAGAAAGGTGGACAGAGAAACAATAAAGCGCAGACGTATCCACACACACAGGCTTTCCACCCAGTTTCATCCAAACAATCCGTCTTTGTACCCAAACGTGCACAGACAATACATGTTTCTTTCTTCCTGTTTACACACAAAATTTTCCGCCCCAGAGGGTGACCCAAAGCATCTTTACACTACAGGTCGTACAATTCACAATTAACTGAATTTGCAGCCAAACAGGAAAAAAAAAAAAAAAAGAAAGAAACGGAAACGAAATCTTAAATGAGGCAGGGAACAGTAAACAGTAATTAAAGAACAAAAAGGGTAACTCTTGCTCCCCTGACGAAATAAAATATGACGCCCATAACTCCAGTCGAATCATGCTCCGACACCCAATCGCCCCAACAGAAAATGACAAGAGAAAGCACACGGAACAAAAGAGGGAGAACATCCCCAAAAGATGTTCCAGGCTTGCCCATTTGCCCTATACCCGACACATCTACACACCAACGACTGGAGAAAACTAACAAACTAACAAACACAAATCACCCCCCCCCCCCCCCCCCCCCCCCCCCCCCCCCCCCCCCCCCACCCCCCCCCCCCCCCCCCTCCTCCCTCGCCTTAAGTTCAAATCTTTGCCAAGTCATTACTGTGATGACGGAGGGTCTATTTGATTGCTCGTCTTTGTATTCGTCTGACTTTATTCAAGTTTAAAAGGCTGTGCCAGTCTTGAATAAAAGTTACTCTGTGTTAGGTTTTCTTATGGGAGCAAGAGTTACCCTACTTGTTTATTATGTACTGTTTCCTGCCTCATTTGTTTTCAACTTCTAAACACAAATTAACATTTCAAAAAAAAATTCATTCAAGATTGGCTCAGAGAGAGTTACCCTACTTGTTCTTTAATTACACACACACACACACACACACACACACACACACACACACACACACACACACACTAAACGCTCTACCCCGTAACGCAAAGTAACTTTCCACTGCAGACAATACAAATAACTCATCTTTTCAGTACAAACTCACCGGAACAAACCTGGCAGGTTTCATTACAAGTCCGCGCAGAGTGAGGTTCTGGCAGCCCAGAGGATCCTTCAGCACCCAGTACGTGCACAGTGTGTGACTGTCCTGACAGGTGTCTGAATTCTGGAACCCTGGAATGTTAAAAATTAAAACAAAAATTTTACGAAATAATCTGCAACCAAGTATTTTCCCTCTTGCTCCTTTCTCTTATCAGCTTAGGAGTTAACCGCCCTTTCGATTTACGTCACATGAAAATTGCTTCAAAATTTCATTTAGATTTGATAGAATGCGTTGGACAGTGTATTCGAGCAGATGAAATAATTTTTGAGCTCCCTTCATCAGCACACACTGACTGGACTGGCTGCATGTCATTGTCTGGCACTGTGGACAGAGCTGACGGCATAGGACTGACAAAGAAAGAGTACATGGTCTGGCACTATGGGCAGAGCTCACGGCGCAGGACTGACAAAGGAAGAGGACATGGTCTGGCACTATGGGCAGAGCTCACGGCGCAGGACTGACAAAGGAAGAGGACATGGTCTGGCACTATGGGCAGAGCTCACGGCGCAGGACTGACAAAGGAAGAGGACCATGGTCTGGCACTATGGGCGGAGCTCACGGCGCAGGACTGACAAAGGAAGAGGACATGGTCTATGGGCAGAGCTCACGGCGCAGGACTGACAAAGGAAGAGGACATGGTCTGGCACTATGGGCGGAGCTGACGGCACAGGACTGAAAAAACGAAGAGTACATGGCAGGCAAGGTGTGTGACCTTTTGTACTTGTCAAGTGTGTTCTCGGCAGTAGCAATGTAAATGGACTCTCTTACTCCCTCTCTTCAGAACAGTCTCCTTTCTTGGTTCTGAACCGATCTACCGAGTGACCTGACCTTGTGTGGAGATCGTCTTGCACACTCGGTCGTGTAGGAGTACCTACTTCTCACCTGTGGTATAAATACATTGTAGTTAGAAAAAAAAAAAGTATTAATGTTTGTTTTGGTGTATCCCTCCAAATATGCATCATGGCTTACGTACACATCAAAACATAAACTGAATAATTTCAGAAAGAAATGCAAACCTTGGATCGAAGAGCTTTTAAAAATTCGCCAAATATTCCATCGGTACCAGCCGATTTACGATGTTTAAGTTTTTTAATTGCTAGCGACTCATCTTCACTAATGGGACGGTTTATCTCCCACATCAGATTCGTCTCCAAACGCTTTTTCCATCTGGTTCATTATCATCGTTGAATTGCAATGAGCTCGAAAATGCTGGAACACATGTCCAATCTAATGTGATTTTTGGGCTGCGTTCTTTGTGACAAAATTATATTGAAAATATTTTTTTTCAAAACTCTTTCAGAGACTTTATTAATGTAATAATAATCATATCATACCAATTTTTTTTACACACTTTTTGTAATTAACATGCAAACGTTTCACGTGCACACGTTTAGCATTTTCCGTCGTTTGACCATATTAAAAGCAATGTTTATGGTATTAAAATCAGTGAAATCTATGGCAACATCAATTTTCTTACTCGTGTTTTCATTGCGTAACGTATCACTTAAAAAACGAGGAGCATTCGTCATTCCATTTTTTTTTCTAAAACATGACCACATTCTTGTTTTTTTGTTTTGTTTGTTGTTTTTTTCACTTACGTCTACCAAGTTTCCAAATGGGGTGACGATTTGAAGAGGCGCAGTAAAATGGTCAGAATCTGCACGTGGAGGAGAAGGGAGGGAAGGGGAGAAGGGAGGGCAGCGAGGGGGGGGTGGTGGAGGAGGGGGTATGAGGAACTCACCAGGGCAACGGTCACAAGTCTGGACACAGTCCCCCTGAACATGGAGAGGAGGGAGAGGTGTGTGTGGTGTGTGTGTGTGTGGTGTGTGTGTGTGTGTGTGTGTGTGTGTGTGACTCTGTGGTGTGTGTGGTGTGTGTGTGTGTGTGTGTTGTGTGTGTGTGTGTGTGTGGTGTGTGTGTGACTCTGTGTGTGTGTTGTGTGTGTGTGTGTGTGTGTGTGTGTGACTGTGTGTGACTGTGTGTGTGCGTGTGTGTGTGTGTGTGTGTGTGTGTGTGTGTGTGTGTGTGTGTGTGTGTGACTCTGTGTTGTGTGTGTGTGTGTGTGTGTGTGTGTGTGTGTGTGTGTGTGTGTGTGTGTGTGTGGGTGACTGCGTGTGCGTGTGTGTGTGTGTGTGTGTGTGTGTGTGTGTGTGTGTGGTGTGTGTGTGTGACTCTGTGTGTGTGTTGTGTGTGTGTGTGTGTGGTGTGTGTGTGTGTGTGTGTGTGTGTGTGCGTGTGTATGTGTGTGACTGTGTGTGTGCGTGTGTGTGTGTGAGAGAGAGAGAGATATATATATATATATATATATAAAAAGGGGGGTGAGGGAGAGGGAGGACAAGGAAGGGGGAGGGGGGGGGTAAGATGAACTCACCAGGACAACGGCCACAGGTGCGGACACAGTCGCGGAACATGGAGAGCGGGAAGAGTGGCAGTAGCCCTGGTCCACCCATGAACCACACTCTCCGGCTTTCTGGTCAGTGCAGCTGGTAAAAACCCCCCGCTGAGGCCTGTGCTGGCACTGATCGCATGTCACACACACACACACACAACACACACACACACACGCCTGCGCGCCCGCAAAACCAGTAATGATAATGGAGATTTGACAGTGCGGTAACCTCACATGCAATACAAACTGTCCCCAGCAGTGCAGTCACAAAGTATGCGAAACACAAATTGAAAAAAGAAGGTTTCCATTGTCCATGTCAATTTTGAAAACACGGATTGATGCGGTTTATTTCCCATGTTCCCTCGTGAAAGTATACATCATGTCGTCTATTTTCCCACGTCGAATTATGGATGGTGTTGTCAATTTTCCATGTCAAATCTGAAAAACATGGATGATGCTGTCAATTTTTACATGTCGATTCCTGAAAGTGTTGACGATGCTATCCGTTTTTCCGTGTCAACTATGAAAGCATGGATGAAGTTTCCTTCCTGCTTCCAGTTGATTGATGCAAGCATGTCAGCATCTGTGTCAACAGGCTGCCTGGGTGAACAGTTTGGAAAGTTTTAAAATCGAATGCCTTGTTTAGGCATCGTACATTGTCTGAGGAAACATCTGGAAGTACCCATTTGTGTGAACAATATAGTCACGTATTCAAAAAAAAAAAGAGTAAGAATGCACACAGAGAGGAAAGAGACAGACAGACAGAGACAGAGACAGACAGAGACACAGACAGACAGAGACAGACAGACAGAGACAGACAGACTGACAGAGACAGACAGACAGACAGACACCTACCAGCATCATAAATCATGAACGCCAATACACAGAGGAGCACCATGATGTAATGTATACTCCCCTGGTGTCCCCTGTCCGCTTTTTCCTTTTTCAAAGGTTACAAAGTCTCCCCAAACGTTGGTGGTCCTCCCTAGGTTGGCAGAAATAACTAATTTAAAAAAAAATAAAACCCAAACAAACAAACAAACAAACAAGATAGAAAGGAAAAAAGAAAATCTCATAATGACGTCTGTGAGCGGGATGAAAGGAAGCACAGCAGATGTGCGCGCAAAGACGAATATTCAATCCTCTGCTATTCACCTATCCATCACGATCATGTGCCATCACACACTACAAATTGCTATAGAATATGGAACATCAGTCATGTCTTGGGTATAGAGTAAGAGCACTCACGGTCTGAGCCATGAACGTTTGCGCTGATTTCGTAGGTCAGTAAACAGTCTTCTACTTCAGTAGCCACGAGAAGACCCCTTTCTCTTTATTCTCCTCTCGTCTTAGTCATCCGGATATGCAGGTAGGGTTGTACTGGCCATCAGGTTTAAAAAAGTCATGCCAGTGTGGTTTCGAAACTTAGCGTAATGTGTAAATGTCCGCGTATATGGACTACTAGGTGCCGCACTCCAGTGACACACCTAAATGATGAAACTGAACAACTGAAAGAATACAACTTCCATCAATAAGGTGTCAACGTAGTAGGCATGGTATAAGCCCAGGGGGGTGTGAAGCCATGACTTATCGTGTCTATCTAAAGGCCTGGTAAGATCGACGGCGCACCCTGTTTCCGTACGCAAAAGAGGCCTGATGAATACAGTATTTCCAGAAGGATAACTTTCATAAAAGAAAGAGACGAAGAAGAACTCGTGGATCAAATTCAATGGCAGTCTCTTTTGCGCAAATTTGAGGATAAGCGAATTGCCGATTTTAACGTTTGTGCATTTGCAAGCTAGAATAATAGTTGTGTAGGGTCTTTGGGCCCCGAATAACAGCCGAAGATGTTCGAAAAGAAAACGCGCGTCGTGTTTTATCTTTTAATTAATAATTTTATTTTGTATCATCCTGTGTGTTTTTTTGATACAACTTCCTTAGAAAAATCTGCTTTGGCGCATCAAATACAACACAGCCGGGGTGCAAATCTTGAGGGGGTCAAATTAGTGATTATCCCAAGTTCCGTCGCCGCTTCGTCTGACGCGGCGCCACTGGCAGGCGTGTGTGGGTGTGTGTATGTGTGTGTGCGCGCGCGCGCGCGCGTGTGTTGTGTGTGGTAATGTATGTTTGTTGGTGCGCGCGCCGTATGTGCAAGTGTACTTGCGCTGGTTTCTTGTGGTGTTGTGGTTGCGCGCGGGCCGGCGCGCGCGTGCGTTGTAGTGCGCTCGTTCGCGTGCCTATGTGCATATGTGCGTAAGACAGCTGCTGCTGCGTGTGAGTGCGGTGTGTGTGTGGTCTAGGTGATGTAGTGGTGTGGGTGTGTTGTGTGGTGATGGTAGGTGGTGTGGAAAAAACGTTGCGTGGCGATAACTCGTGCGTAGCGTACGGGCGCTGTTCGGTTTGTGTGTGTGTGTGTGGTGTGTGTGTGGTTTTTGTGTAGTGGGTGTGGGGTTTTTCAGCTTCGCCACGTCGCGCGCGTGAACAGCGTGCGCGCGGTACTCGGTAAGCGTGCGATAGCGCTATTCGCGCGGCTGTTAATGATGTGTTGCTTGGCAACTAGGCGAGCTGTGTTCGTGTGTAGGTGTTGTTGGGGGTGGGTGTATGTGTTTGTGTTGGGGATGGGTGTTGTAATGTGTTGGGCGGGCGGCGCGCGCGTGCGTCTCGGAGTTCGTGCGGGTGTCAAATGCTAGTGTGTGTATACGCGGCAGGAAGTGGCGCAATGAATAGTGTCGCAATTCGCTCCGTTCGGGAAAGTAGATCATAGCAGTGTGCTCTCCCCCATTCTTCACCGCTCGAATTGTTGGGTCACGAGGCAGGGCGCTGGTTGGTCGTCCCGTCACTCTGTGTCACTCAACCCGCTCGGTCTCACACTGTGGAGTAGGTGCGGATGGGCAGTAGCAAGGAAGGGGGGGAGATGGTTGGCGTATTAGGAACGTTTTTATTAAGTGCCGTCGATGGACATAGCGCGTCAGTAACTCTCAAAACGAATGAGAAACCCCCCATGGGCCGGCCGGGGGACGGGGACTTATGCCGGCCCGATGGGTTGTGAAGTAGCGCACGTGACGCATGGCGCACAGGGTTCACTGGGGCTGCACAACTAGACATTGAGTACGCCACTAGCCTTGCTTGAATGAGTCGAGGTAGTTTAGACTGGCGCCGTTGAGTGGGTATGAGTGTTTTGCCTGCCTGAAAGTTGTTCTCCTCATTTTCTTCATATGGTCCCCAAGGACAGGAACCAGGGTTTCCAAGGAGCGACAGCATCGGACACAAGGAATGGGGAAACTATGTAAGCGATTCTGGCTGACGGCAAGATATGGGGGTTCAAAAACGGGGTTAAACCACAAACCGCATAGGCCTGAACTGAACGTCAGCTGAGAAAGGATTCAGATGATTGAGTTCATGCGGTTTCAAAAGCACCCCCCAACAGAGGAAATGATTGGGGGGGGGGGGGGGAGTGGATCTGTTTTTCCTTTGGTCAATTGTCAGTAATTAACGTTCAAATAGCCTGGCTCCAATTTATGGCAGGGTGTTGAGACGCTATGACATGGATGATATAGTGGCTTTAATTGCAAAAGCCGTAATGATGGGACGTGATGACGGGGCAGGACCATACATGATGATATCGCGTCACGGTGAGCCCTGTTGAACGGTGCGGCGTGGTTTGATTGTGGTGATGCGGTGTGTTTTGGGGATATGTGTTGTCGGTATGTGTTGTGTTGTGTGGCGTGGGTGTTGTGTGTTGTGTGAGGTTATTGTGTGTTTTTTCTTCAGTATTTACTTGTGCGCTAAATACCCTAGGACGTGCTTCGACAGTTTTATTTGTTGTTGAATGAATTATGTTGAAAGTAGACTGAAGGGTGTGATTAGAGGGAGTTAGAGGCGATAGATACCGGACCCCCCCTCCCCCCTCCCCTCTATAACAACCTCTACACTTTAAATCAAAACACCAAGTATGTACGTAGAGAATAGATCTAAATATAATGGGCTCAATTGAAACGTACTTAGCAACAGTGCAACTGACGTCAGAAGGCACAAGAAACTGTTAAAATCTTGGTAAGGGAAGCAAGTCGATCCCTCAGTGAACCATCCATACCCGGAATTTGGTAAGGATTCTGACTGCTCTTTTGCATTGCGCTTGGGTAAAATGACTGTACTTGTTTCCCCACACCTACATTTAACGTCTGACATATTTTGGGTTTTGCGATGCGTTCAATCAAACGCAATCTATGGATAAGCTTTCAATCCTCCCTAACGAAAAGAGGATTGTTTGTACGTTTTCCCCTTGTACCCATCACAAACTTTCAAACAGTTTTGACAATAGTGGAAGCGTCCTGATTCATCAGTAGGTTTTAACTTTGTCCGCCCCATGCTTGACGTTAGAAGTTTAATAATTGAGGAGGACACCTTCTTTTCAAATCTAAAAGGAATTTAAGTGGTGTGTGTTGGCTTAAGCGTGAGATTTTGGACTGCGTTTTTTTCAAGTTGATCTACTGCGCTCGTGTGGGGGATAGATCCAATACCGACAATGAGGAATAATGGATCCTCGAAAAAGTGACATGTAATCCTTTCATGGATAAAAATGATGAAATGATTAAGTTGTACTAATACCATATCAAATTCGAATTGGGACATCAGACTTAATGCCGGTGGATTGCGGCATTCGAATCAACACTTCGGTGCATAAAATTTGGGAATTATATTGGAAATTAGGATGAGAATCTAACACTGCTGGGTCCCAGTCAGCACTTTCCCGTCGTGCTTATGGTGATTTTATGGTGACTGGGATCCGAAGTAGTGTGTGTCGTGTGGTTTGTGTGTATGCGCGTGCGGTGCGTGCGTGGCGGTGTAATGATTCGTGTGATGTGTGGGTGTGTGTGATGTGGGGGTGGTATGTTACTGTTTGTGTGTGTTTGCGCGACAAGCGGAGCTGAGGGAGAAAGTAGGAAACTAAACGATAATCAGCTTACCACATAATCCGTTCCCCGTCAATAGGCCAGGCCGCATCGGGCGCAGGAGAAAAAGAAAGAAACGAGAAAAAGGAAAAGCAAAATTTACAACGAAAATTACAGCCTTGTCCTGATCTATGAACTGAAGACATTGGCTTTTAGCTTCAAAGAAAATGCCTGAGCTTGCTTTCTATTGGGGTGCAAGAACAAAATGTTTCCCACTGACCGGAAAACAAAAACGGATAACTCTCTTTCCGGAGACAGAATCGAACTTGTAATGAGTTGCCCGGTAACAGCAACAAACCTCTCTCTCTCTCGGAAATTCAAATCAAAATGCTCTCTCTCTCTCAGCGCTCGTCTCTTCCTCTCCTCTCAGAGAAGAAATTCTCAACCCTCAAACAAAATCGTACTGTCACATCAAGGTGAAAGTGAATAACTCAAATAATGTGTAAACCACAGTATTGGCAGGTACGCATTCAATCTATCCATGCGAACGAAATAGTTTCTTTTCAGGTATGACAGCAACTAGGGTTTGTTTGGTTCTTACAACAAGCATTTTTTTTAGTTCAGGAGAAAGTAGTTTTATATGGCTCTTTTGTTAAACTGGGCAAATGTATGGTATTTAGAAACAAGTAGTGAACTATCATTGTATAATCTAAAAAAAAAGGAAATCATAACAAAAAAACTGTTTTTTCAATGGAAATATGTTATACGTTTGTCGATTGAAGAAATTATAACAATGTTACAAGCCCTTAGTTCTGATGAGGGAATTATCCAGCACTGTAAGTTCGGCTGGGAGTAATCACGCTTCGTTCTGATGAAAGAAGAAGTAGCACAGCTTAGTTGATGATGATGTAGTCTCGAGGGCTGTAGTTCATGATAGAGGGAGTTCACAGCTAGTTTCTGATGAGACGGCGTATCACATCTTTGTTGTCTGATTGGGATTAGTATCCCACTCGTTAGGGGTTCTTATAAGGGAGAATCCACATGCTTAGTTCTGATAGGGAGTAATCACAGCTTAGTTCGCTGATAAGGGAAGATGCACAGATTAGCGAATGGTAGACGTCGTAAAAGCAACAGAAACAGACATGGCTAACTTTTTAAAGGTGGAGCACCTGAAACTTCGATGTCACTTTTATTTCGGTGTGGTGTGTGTGTGTGGTGTTTGGTGGTGTGTTTGGTTGTTGTGGGTGTGGTGGTGTGGGTGTGGAGAGAGAAATAGGAGTGTAGAGAGAGAAGAGTGGAGGCGAGAAGAGAGAATAAAAATAAGATCGCGAGAGAGATTGTTAGGGTGTACGCGGCAGGCTTAAATAAGCACCCCAACGAATGTACGTTGCTGCATGGACTAATCAGTACATAAACATACAGATCCACGTGTTTCAGCCGTGTATATGTACAGCATAATCTAAAGTAAATGGTATGATATGAATAGCGACGATAACTAGACGCGTTAATATCCTGTACACACTGATATGGGGAATAACTTTATAAAAGTGAGGGGTGCCGTGCGTAGCCATAACATACTCATGAAATAATAATATGCACAAGGGCACATACATACTCCTTTATGTCCTTAGTTTAGTGGGAAGCTGGGCCGTTTGACATTCCATGGGCCGAGACTTCAACGTCTTAGCTGAGAATTCACGAGCGTTTTAATACAATCGGACTCAAGAGTCAATCACGACGTGACCACAGGGAAGGTGTCCGAACTTTTTGGCACGGCTGTGCGAAAACGGGGCCGTTTCTCTGTTTGTTCACCCTTTCGCGCGTCTCCGTCACTGACAACTTCCGGAGGCATTAAACACACATTCACTTGCCGTGTCGAGCCACATCAACGCTCACAAATGGTTCCGTCCAACCGGTGTGGCCCGGGGTAATTATTTTGTTGTCTCCGTGCGATATCCAATGCAGAAGAAAATATTTACGGCAGGCACAAAGTTTAAAGAAGACCTCCACAAGAAGAAGCGGGGCCGATATCCTATTTGATACTTTCAGGTTTCCTCTGACCCGAAGAAAATTTCGTTCCATCTCTTACCAGATGTTCGAAAACCATAGACGCTTTTGTTTCTGCTCGCTTTCTTCAAATGTGGGCAGCAGGTTGCGATGCTTAGCTTAACCACTACCCTGAGAAAAAAATCTTCTTCGCAATAAAAATACTATTACCTTTTAGTTTCCTCTGGCCCTGAGCATTCCACCTTGGTCCTTGAGGGAGGACGGTACAGCAGCGGCCGATTAATTGTAAGATTTGGGCCCTCGGCTGGTGGGTTCAGGACGATGCAGGCGGTCAAAAGGTACGAACGCTTTGACACTCCACCTGTGCATTGTCAGAGTTCGCCTGACTGCAGCGCGGCGTCGGCATTTCGAGATCTTGGTGTTGGTGCGTCTCCTCCTCTGCTTTCTGAAGTGTCGCCGATGATGATGGACGTTGTTGTATCGGTCGCTTCGACCTGCATTCCAAAATCGGTCTGGTCTGGTCCGTCTCATCTCTATCGATCCTCTTCTTCAGCGCTGTACAGTTGGACGTCCGCTCATGTGCGGCATTTTACACCTCATCGTATAAAACGGTTGCATTCTTCCTTCAAGCTCTTCAGTTTCCGCAACAGCATTCAAACCGCTTTGAGGCCTTGACACGGTCATCCCTCAAAACCGGCAAAATCAACTTCACTTTCCTCTGATGAAGCAGTGGACATGACATCGATTATGTAACGGTCGATGGGTCTCTGTTACTGGGGGGATGAAGCATCCGGTGTGGGTCCGCCAGCCTAGCAGGAGGGTGAATTAATAGACGACCTGGGATCCCAGTATGTTGTTGTGTTTCGGTGGAAGTACTGTTGTCCTGGATTTAATTCGACTTCGCCGCATTGAAACAACAACAACAAACTCCCCCTGAAGAAATACGTTAGAGAAGAAAAACCACCCATTCACACGACACCGGTAACTCTTGGTTTTCAGTGGTCAGTCCCATGTCTGTCTGTTCATCTCCCCGAATGATTGCACGGTTTTTTTTTTTCATAAATGCCATAAACAACGAAAAACATAGGAAACGGAATCCGCATCGCCTGACGTTGTGAAAAAGAGTCCACCCGTCGCTGTCTGAAGGCAGTGGGCAAGCACCTAATGTCGCCCTCTGTCACAGATGACAGCAACAAACAATGTGTAAAAAGCTTCCAAGTGGGCTAATTTCGTCAGGGACGCGATCGCAAAGATTCTGCTCCACGCAGCTGTGACCTTCCATTCCAGCTCCCCCGAGAGATGAGAGAGAGTGGGTGGGGGGCGTGATAGGGGAGCGTGAGATAGAGATTTTTTACGCGCCACTTTTAAATACAAAAAAAAAACAGAACGTGGTACAGTTTGTAAAATGCATAACGATTCAGTACATAGGGTAACAGACATCGATGCAACGTGTTTCAGCGTCTGATTTATACAGGCAAAAATATAAAATAATATGATAGGTCTATATAATATAACTATAATTTTAATAAAACTGTAAAATGATATGAAATGTATTGATGATATCATATACCATAATAATAATCTGATATAATACAATACAATACAATACTCTATTAATTATAGATATAATTACAATATAATATAATATCATATAATATAATATAAATATAAGAATATAATATAACATAAACATAATATATTCTACCTATATAGCATCCAATGAAAAAAAAATTTTGCAGATACCACACAAATCATTTTTCTGGAGTTCTGTGTTATCGTGCAAAGTAACATCGGTGTGACATTGATTCCTGCGTGCGGAAATTTTGGCAAAGTGTTTTCAACCTTTTACAATCACTAAATCTGCTTAACGTGACAACCTTCGAAACCCCACCCCAACCCCCCGGATACCACGTTAACATGCTCTTATTTAGCAAAGATATACTTGCACAATTTTGCAAGCAGTGATACTGACCACAGATTTATTGTCTGAATAGTCTTGTCTTTATCAGGTTTAGCTTCAAAGCTAGTTTCAAAGGGAGATGACTGCTGGGTCCGAAATGAAAAACCAATTTTAAAAGGAATTTAAGTAACTCCACCGGTTAACAACATGGACAAACAAATTACAAGACAAAACACGACGCGTTTCGACCTCTTAAGGTGTCTTTTTCAGGGCAAGTCAAACACCATGGTCAGGACAATGAAAACGAAGAGCGAGCGATCATTCTCTTCCCTCAAATTGGGCGCCAGATGGGCGTTGAAATCGCCAGTCTTGGTTTCCGTTGTCCGGGATGTTTGCTTATCTTACCTAAAGGTGAAGAAGGTCAGAGGTCGAAACGCGTCGTGTTTGGTGTCTTGTAATGTGTTTTGTCCACGTTAACCGGTGGAGCTACTTAAGTTCCTCTTCCAAATTAATTTCCATGCGTTATTTTAGCTTTGATCTCGAATGATATCCCTTGAGTGCTGCAGAGTTGTTGCCCTTTTGACTTCTAATGCCAGACTAGAAAAGCGGAGTTTTTCCCGTTTCGACCCCTCTTCTTTTTTCAAAAAGCTCACAGACAACAGAAACCAAACCAATGCACAAATGATGTAGACAGAGAACCCTCGATGGAAAACCCACGTCGTGTCCGTGTACTGTTTCCCCCCCCCTTGTGAGACCGAGTTGAACGGAATGTTTATACACACCACGACCCCGTCCATACCCCCCCCGCCCCACCCCCCCCACGCCACCACCCCGGTCTGGTTCTCTTCTTGCCAGGTCAAGACAAGCGCCCACTGACCAAGTGTCAGTAACTGTCCAGATATTTTTTTTTTCTAAAGAAAAATTACAATGAATCCGCAGACAAAATTGGGAACGCACAAAAATATAAAAGGACCAAAACGCGACGGGGTTTCGACCTCTTAGGTCTCAGGCTTCAGGTAAGATCAAACACAACATTCAGGACAATGAACGAAGAAAACGAAGACGTGCTGTCACATCTTGTCGAATTCAGCGCCAGAACGGCCACCTTGAGCCAATCTGGAGCCTTCTTTTCGAAAACTATCAAGTCACTTGATCCCAGGGGGACAATAAAATCTCGCTAGAAACGCCCGTTTTTTTGTCTGCGAGCATTATGCGAGCATTAAAAGAGAGTCCCGCATTGGGGTAGGTGGGGAGGAGTGGAGAGAGGAAGAAGGGGGGCGGGGGGGTGCCTACAACCGCCTACAGAATTCCATGCATGGCGCTACTGTTTTTTCACTAGGTGTATATAAATCGATGGAAATGGATCAGCTTAACTTAACTGAAATGTTTCCATCCAGAACACTTCCCCGTTCGTTTTTGTTGAGAGGTTGTTGTGACCAAACTGCTATGTGTGAAATACATACTGTACATACTCTGATCGGAGAATTATACCTAAACAGCGGCCGTACAGGACAGGTACTGAGGCTGCAGGGGACAGGTACTGAGCTGCAGGACAGGTACTGAGACAGTCAGTTGTAGGCCCAATAGTGTGACAAGCCGTCGTTACAAGAAATCATTGCAAATATGAGACAGATGTACTTATATGTCCCCACATCGTACGACACCAGGAATCTCTCTCTCTCTCTCCGTCTCTCCTTCCTCCCAACTCCTCTCTCGATCTCTCTCTCTCTCCCCACACTCTCTCTCTCTCTCCTCTCATCTTCTTGTTTTGTTTTTTGTGTTCTCTGACCAAGTCCAAGTCTCACCATTGTGGATTGTGTGTGCTAGTGGATACTTTTAAAATCCACCATGAAGGCAGCCATATTCTGACTTCGGGGATGAATGGTATCAATACGCGTTGCGTGTATTCCTCTTTTTTGTCTTGTTCATCCCTCTGCAGCCAGCGGCCTGCTCTCCCCGCCGCTGAAAGATGGTCTGGGGTCTCTCACGTACAGACCAGACTGTGTTGTGTGTATGTGGCCATGTCCAAACATCGATTGAAACCCTCCCTGGGAAGGACTGGGAGAGGACTGGAGTCTTTACCGAGGATGACTCCGAGAGAAGGTCTCTTTCAGCCTGACTGTCTGGAACGGGATTCGAACCCTTGGAGCCCGGAACAAAAAGGTTCGGACATCTTACCTACCAGGTGAACCAGGACACCATGTCAGCATGTGGTCAGTGTGGTCTCTTTCCTCCCTCCCCCCCCCTCTTCTCCACCGGTTCTCTGGTGTTCTCTTTCCCCCCATCTCCCCCCCCCCTCCTCTCTCCCTCTCCTCCCCCTCTCCTCCTCTCTCTCCCCACCCCTCACTCTCTCCCCTCTCTCTCATCCCCTCCGGGTCCTCGGGTAAACCCTCCCTCCTCTCTACATCAGTCTCGGCTGCTCTCCTCCGATAAACGTGTGGTGTACATGTGTGTGTGCGTGTGTGTGTGTTGTGTGTGGTGTGTGTGTGTTGTGTGTGTGTGTGGTGCTTGTGGTTGTGTGCGTGGCGTGCTGTGTGTGTGGTGCGTGTGTGTGTTGTGTGTGTGTGTGTGTGGTGTGTGTTGTGATATCACGGCGCTGCGCGCAGCGCTCGCGTACGTGCGGTGCAGTAGGGGGAGAGGAGGGGCAGGGAGGTGAATGTGGGAGATAAACTGTGTAGTCCAAGAGAGAGACAACATTCCTGTGTCGCTATTGGAAACCTACCACAGCCTCTGTCCTGTGTGTCTGACTTGAAGATCAATCGTTTATATCTCCTACACCATTCAATGCGTTGGGCTTTGTCTTGGTCTTATTTTGTCTTGTTTTGTTTAGTCTTGTTTTTTGTTTTGTCTTGTCTTTTTTTTTTTCCACGAAACGGTTTCTGACGGTCGATCAACGCTCCGCTGCACTCACGGGAAAATCCCCAACAACAGAACAGTGGGCCATTGAAACCTTCCCAGCATTCACTAGTCCCCCCCCCCCCCCTAACCCTTCCCCTTCCAGCTTCAAGACAACAAAAGCCCCACCGAAATGACGCCATCAGTCAAAGCCACGACACACGAAGCGGACATGCAGACATCAACGGCGGCATTGTCCGACCAATCCGGCCAGGCGAAAACACGTCACAACGATTGTCAGCCAGGCCCATGGACCCTCGCCCATCGGCTTACAGCGCCTCAGTTAGGATTTTACGCAGAAAGCACTATGTAATCCATCTGTGAAGTGTTTTGAGGCCTGCCATAAATTTGGTGCCAGCATTTCAATGTTAAAAACCGATATTGATCAAAATTGTCCTCCCTTGGTTTTTTTGGGGGGATATTCACCAATGAAATTGCAATCAATCTTTCAAACACATGACCTTCCCGGGTAGTTCACACACATTCAGGCCTTTGCACTCGCCCGTGACCCTTGCTTTGCGCCAGCCTCAAGCGTTCAGAATAGTAGTTCCATTCCTTTGATTTCAGTCTGTCTGCTTGGAACCACCTGGCTTGTACTTTGATGGCTGTTATGAAAAAATGAGGAGAAACAACTTTTAGACACAATAAAAACGTCTCAAGACAAATTTCAAAAGGAAGGGGCATTAGTTCCGCCAGGCAATACAGATTTAAGGACAAAACACAATGCATTTCGACCTCTCTTAGGGTCTTCTTCAGCAAAAAACAAACAACACTTAGGGAAATAAAAACGAAGAACGAGCAACAACTTGTCTTCTCAAATTCGGCGCAAAAATGGGTGTTTCACAAAACAAACTGATTGCGCCAGTCTATAAATATTCGGCTCCTTGAAGCGAGGCTTCGGCGTACGACTTTTGGTGTGCAGCCAGTCCAGTCCATCCTCAACACCCCCTTCCCTCCCTCTGAGGAGTATAAGAGTTAGATCCCTTCCGTCATGCATCGCTGCTCGCGTTTGTTTCTGTCAAGTGTCGGGATTAAGTCAGTTGGTGACGAATTATCTTCTCTTTTGATAGTCGATGTCTCCACCATGATATTTGGTTGAGAAAGGTGCTGGGAACGATGGGAAGAATGGAGAGGAGCTGAGATATGAGAGAAAACACTTTTTTTTTTATTTCCTGCCTGTCCCCATCTTCTGTGCCGCTCATTTCGACTTTCCCGTCCACACAGCCACAGCCCCCGGCACCGGCAACCCACAGGGAACAGTCATTGTCAAGTCGTCATGAGGCAACCCACTGGAGGGAAGCCACTGCACACCTGCACTGCTGCCGAGTCACTTCGGTGGTGTTCAGTGGCGCCTGTTCTGATCTAACATACGCAGACACCACCTACTAAGCCCCCTACTGATGACAACAATTGCTGAGTCGTGGAGCTGGCGTGAGTGAGCTCTCCCTCCGGAGGGCGCCACCACGTCCGTCCTACGACAGCCCCCATGAATTTGCCATACCGGAGACCCCTTTGAATCAAACCAAGATCACAGACGTGGAGAATACATCGCAGCTGAGGCCACCATGAGAGCAGGGCATGAAGAGCCACGGAATTTTTAGACTTTTTCACATGCTGATCGATGAGAATGAGGAAGATGAAGATGATGTTGTGGATTTCCATTCCAGTCTCAGACTGCATGACAGGGCTGTACTCTACGCTTACTTTCATAAAATATTCCGGCATCAACAGGCCTGAGTGATACAGACACCTGCAGTGTTGGGTCAGGAAGTTTGAGTAACACTCTCAGAGACGTATCCATTTAGTGGATGAAACTCGACTGTGTGGTCCTAGTCTTCCCCAACTGAGCCCGTAGCAAACTCAACTCTGGGTAGGAGCCGGGGTCGGGCGGAACCCCCCCCCCCCCCCCCCCCCCCAAGACTCTGATGGGAAAGGAACCCACGACCCTCTAGCCGGGAGTCTGCGACGCTAACCACTTCGCCACGGCGCCTGGTGGGAGAAAAAATACTTGACAACAACTCGACTTCAGGCAGGTGAGAATACACGAACTGATCGAAGTATACGTTTGGTTCGGTATTATTTGGCTGTGTTCTTATTTACACATATCTAACGCTTTTCCAACAACATCGTCATCGATTGAATTTATGTGTCCAACATTTGTGTAGCTCCCTGAAGTAAGATTGTCAACCAAACTCTACGTCTGGCCTTGTGACGAAAGATGTTGGCTTTTCTTTTGACTGGGTATACTTTGAACCCTATAACCTTCTGTCTGTATGTCTCTTCTCCATGCAGTATGTGGAATTTTTCACACAACTCACAAAAGCACTGAATTTCCGTGCAGTTGGTTTTTGATGCTATTTTTTTAAACATCAAGATTACTGACCATGCAGTATGTGGAATTTTCACAACTCACAAGCATTCAATTTCCGTGCAGTTGGTTTTTGATTGCTATTTTTAAT
Source organism: Conus betulinus (assembly GCA_016801955.1). Classification (NCBI taxonomy): domain Eukaryota; kingdom Metazoa; phylum Mollusca; class Gastropoda; order Neogastropoda; family Conidae; genus Conus; species Conus betulinus. The sequence continues at coordinate 20,138 of JADBJO010008141.1, read as the reverse complement.
TCAAATTTCCGTGCAGTTGGTTTTTGATGCTATTTTTTAAACATGATTACTGACCATGCAGTATGTGGAATTTTCACACAACTCACAAGCATTCAATTTCCGTGCAGTTGGTTTTTGATGCTATTTTTAAACATGAAG
>JADBJO010008141.1:5000-12500 GCA_016801955.1 Conus betulinus | reverse complement strand
GGCGAACGAAAATAAGCGTCGTGTTTGTCTTGTCACCCTCGTTCCCCCTCCCTCCCCATTATCATGTGCCCCAGCAATACGTCGTATCTCTCTCTATCTCTGTCCTGTCTCTATCTTCCTATCCTCTGCCCTCCCTCCCTCCAGCCATGCCTCTCGGTTAAACGCTTGTCGCTAGTGCCATTTTCCAACGCTGTAGGAGACAAAACGAGCGATACTATGGGAAAAGAAAGAGGTGGGAAATCGAATAAGGTGGGGGGGGGGGGGGGGGGGGGGGGGGGGGGGGGGGGGGGGGGGGGGGGGGGGGGGGGGCGGCCGGGGTTTAGTTCCGCAAAGGGATTGTTTCGGGGGGGGGGGGGGGGGGGGGGGGGGTATGGGGGGGGCGGGTGGGAATGGGGGGGGGGGGAATGCGGTTCCAGGGTTGGGGGGGGGGGGCGGGACATAATGGGGGGGGGGGGGGGGTCGGAAGAGGGGGGGGACAACACGGACAACTGGGGGGGGGGGGTCGGAGGGGGGGGGGCGGGGGTTGAGGCATAAAAATTATCAACTGGTGTGGGGGGGGTGGGGGTTGTGTTTTGTATCCAGTGGGTGATCATTAAAAAAAATGCACGTGCAGAGTTTAACGCAATGGGGGAAAGTTGAGCGCGGGGGGGGCGGAAAGCAGAGGAATGCGAGGATATATTTATACAGCACTGATGATTATAATGACAACTGGGCGGTGCTGGGATAACAAAAGATGATGGAATCTTTTGGGCAGCGCTGTTCTAACAAAGGACATGACACGCAGAATTTTTTCCCATTTAGCCTTTTGTGGTAATTTGGTCACGGTTACGTTGTGGAACGTAGTTTATTTGCAACAAGGGGCCAAACAGCATTTTAAAACTGCGGTGCAGGGGGGCAAAATGGGAAAACAAATCTTTCAACGACTTTAACTGAACATCGCAGGTTAACAGGGGCAAAACAAATATTACCAGACAAAAACACGACGCGTTTCGACCTTTACGTCTTCTTAGGCAGGGGGGATAAGCAACAACTCAGGAAAAAGAAATGATCCTTGAATGGTTGTATGGGTATGTAAGCGACTGCCGTGGTTCATTTTCTTTGTCTCTTCTGACTGTGGTTTGTCTAAAGAAAAGGGCACATGAGGAAGAAGCTACCAGGTCCGGACGCGGCGTGTTTGGTCTTGGCACTTGTTTTTTCCCGTTGCCCTGGCGGAACAATACGTGTTGAGAAAACTATTTGGCTAATCACTTATGTCCTCACCTCAGCCTGCGTAGAGGGTCTAGGGCATTTTCCAAGGACGAAGGAGGCACAACAGCGATACAAAATGGCTGGGGGGGGGGGGGGGGGGGGGGGTTTGGGGGGGGGGGGGGGGCGGGTTTTGGGGGGGGGGGCGGGGGCGGGGGGGGGGGGCGGGGCGGGGGGGGGGGTTGGGGGCGGGGGGGGTTGGGGGCGGCGAGACCGGGTTCGGGGGGGCGGGGGCGGGTGGGTTTGGCGGGGGGGGGCACCCCGGAGATGGGACAGGCAACACAACCCGCCCCCGTTGGTTTGCCTGGGGGGGGGGGGGGGGTTGGGGGCCGGCCGAGGCGGGGTGGGTTGTTGGTGGAGGGTTGGACACCGGGGTTCATGAGGGGTGGGTTCGGGTTGGGGGGGGGTGTGGTGTCGGGAGGGGGGTTTAGGGGAAGTCGGGTTGGGGGGGGGGGGGGAACGGGGTCCTAGGGGTTGGGGGGGGGGGGGGAGGGGGGGGGGGCGGGGGGGGTGGCGGGGGAGGGGAGGGTGGGGGGGGTCGGCATGAGGCGACAGTTTTGTGATGTGACACAGGAGATTGGTCAAGAGATGGGACTACAGCAAACAACAACAAGAAAAAAAAAAAAAAAATTTTGCAAAAACCTGGAGAAAATGTTTCTTGACGGAATATATTTCATATGATCTTGATATATCCAACACATCGACAGAGGGGGAAAAGAAAAAAACAAACAAAAAAAAAAACAACACACCAATTGGAGAGTGCTTGCGATCAAATTACGGCATTTTTGCACATCCTTCTTTATAGCACCGGAACGATTAATTGTCTCATATAAATAAAACAAAAACATGGACCGTTTTGTTCCCCATATTTTATTTTTGCGTCCGGACACCGCCTATATCACGATATTTTTAATTTTATGATTAATTATTTATACGACATATTATATAAAGCAGGAAAAAGGAAAATCACTAAGGTACTCAGACGCCAATCAACCCCACCCCCCCCCCCCCCCCACCCCCCCCCCCCCCCCCCATCCTTCCCTCCCCCCCCCCCCCCCCCCCCACCCCCCCACCCCCACAATCCCCAGCACTTTCCTTCGGTTCAAGGTCACTGCAACATCGGACAGGTTCGGCTGGGGACAACCGGGAATAACTATGGAGGTGAGGGAGGGACACCGGGAATCACTATGGTTATACTGGAACACCGGGGGGGAATCGTTTTTTTTATTTTTTTTTTTTTTTTTTTCTATCGTAGGTGGGGGGTGACAGGAGGGAAATGGGGAAAACACTATGGTAGGAAAAACTATGGAGGCTCAGACCGGGGAATCACTTATGGTAGGCTGGGGGGACACCGGGAAATCACTAGGGTAGGCTTGAAGAACACCGGGAATGGAAATCACTATGGTAGGCCGGGACACCGGGAATCACTGTGGTAGGCTCTGGGACCACCGGGAATCGACACTTATTAGGCTGATGTGGGACATGAGACACCGGTTTATCGCTTATGGTATGCTGGGGAACGCCGGGGAATCTACTTTTTACGGTAGGCTGCGACACCTGGTATCCGTCGTGGTAGGCTGACAACAGGAATCACTCATGGTAGGCTGGGGACATGGGGAATCGCTATGGTATTTATCTATGAGTAGGCTGAGACAACGGGAATCACTATAGTAGGCTGGGGAAACCCGGAATCACTATGGTGGGCTGACACCGGGATGACAACTGGTTAGGCGGGGGACCACCGGGAATCGCCTATGGTAGGCTGGGGACACCGGGAAATCACTTATGGTAGGTGACCCACCGGGAATCACTATGTTAGGGGTACTGAGATGGAGACACCAGGAACCACTATGGTAGGGTATGGGGGGACACCGGACGAAATTAACTCTGAAATCACTTATGGAGAGCTGAGACACCGGGAATCGCAATGGTAGACTGGGATACCTGGAATCCACTATGGTAGACTGGGACACCGGGAATCAATGTGGTAGCCAGATTTGTTAGTCTGGGTCAAGACATCGCTACCATACCTGTGGCACAACACAATTTGTGCTCCTTTGTCTTTTGATTCCACTGCTTCTTTTCCCGAACTACTTGCGCTGTGTGTGTGTCGTGTGTGTGGTGTGTGTGTGGTGTGTGTGTGTTGTGTGGTGTTGTGTGTGTGTTGTGTGTTGTCGTTGTCTGTTCAGTTGTTGTTGTTGTTGTTGTTGTTGTTGTTGTTTGTTAGTCGTAGTGTTGTTGTTGGTTGTTGTTTGTTCTTCTTCTTCTTCTTTTCTTCTTCTTCTTCTTCTTCTTCTTCTTTCATATCTGTTTCACTCCACCCTATTCATTCCCCTTCCCTCCTCTCGTTGGTCCCGGTTGCCACATGCCTGATCAAACGTGGATTTGTGTGAACTCCCGAAAAATACTCGTTTCTCAAGGTAACTGACCGGTATCTTCATCGTTCAATTTACCCGTTTCTGCTTCTGCCCCTCCTTGGTCCACTCCCCACCTCCCGCGCAACTCCCATTCCCTCCCATCTCCTCCCCCCTCCTCCTTAGTCTCTTCCTTGCTGCCTGAATCAGCCAATTGCACCATCTATCACCTCGTCATTCCACACCGTTCCTAAGTTCCTAATTAATTCAGTGGATAATCATTCATTCTTCTTGAAAGGCTTGTTTAATCCGTTTTTTTTTTTTTTTTTTTTTTTCTTTTCAAAACCGTTGCTTTGAAGTTAATTGTTCGGGAAGGCAGTTTAACAAGGCAACAGCGCGCGAACATAGGGTTATACACGCAAAGCGCGCGCGCACGCAACCATATGGCACACACACGCCCAAGCGAGAGGATGCGCGCGCACGAGATGCAGGCAAGAGAGGAGACCGAGAGAAGGGGGGAGGAGGAGAGGAGGAGAGGGTGGGAGTGGGCAGAGAGGAGAGAGAGAGGGAGGAGGAGAGAGAGGAGGGATTGAGAGGGACGAGAGGCGATGAGAGGAGGAGGAGAGAGAGAGAGAGGGAGAGACCGGGACGACGAGAGAGAGCGATGCGCGCACGCACAACGCGCACGGCGCATGCACAATGACTGTAAACAGTCACACGTAGCAACATTCATGGGCCTCAAACATCAGTAGCATAACAGTTAATAAACACAGAGAGACACCAGAGCAATAAGATCAACAATCACATGTCACACCAAAGTTGAAAACATGATAATAAATGACCATGCATCGGCCACAGAGAGAGAAGAGAGAGGAGGAAGAGTGGGAGGGAGGGGGGTGGGAGGGGGAGGGGGAGGGGAGGGGGGGTCGGGAGAAAGAAGTGAACACTGAGAACTCGAAACGAATTGATTTTGATTTTAGGATGGTTTTCTCTTTGACCAATGACGGTAAAAGACAATGATTTACACGAAGAAAATTTTTTTTTTTTAAAAATTTAAAAAAAGAAAAAAAAAAAAAATAAAAAAAAAAAATCATTTGTTTTCATCCAACACTTTACAAAACAACATTTTTTTCTTCACAACAACAAATCGTTTGTTTGTTTGGATTTTCCAAATCAATGCACCTTTGTCCCATGGCGTTGTAAAACGATGAGTGCTGGCTTTTTAAGAGTAGCACCGTTGGAACTTGTCATTCAAAGAACGAATCGGAACATTGACGGTTGGCTTTTAATAATATTGCCGGGCCCAGACCAAGCATTCATTATCTTGAGCAAGATGGACCTCACTTTCTATGCAGTTTGTTTTGCTTTTAAGAAAAACAAAAAAACACAACAAACAAAAACTCTCGACTGACTTCATGCTTTACGACCTTGAGAAGTCGAAACGCGTCCGTGTTTTTGTCTTGTGATTCGTTTGTCCACGGTTTTTTGTTTTGTTTGTTTTTTGTTGTTGTTTGTTTTTTTTCTCTCTCTTTTTTGCGGTTCGCTAACATTTATTTAAAATCATTTACTGGTTGTATATATCAGTTCCGAGTCTGGTAAAAAACTTTCATAATTTGTGCATGTTTTGATTTTGAAATAAACAGGAACCACCTGATAATTCGTGACTGAAAACTGGAGAGCACAAAGCAGACATCGCGGCTACCGAGTCCAGTATGCCAATCTTGAGTTGGAACAGTCGATAAGTTAAATTTAGATTCGGAAATAATAAACATGCGGCTATCTCTCTAAACCTGCTGTTTCCCATACAGTTCCCGAACCACACGGTGACGAACCTTCAGCCAGATGCTGTAGCCCTTTTTTGCTGACTGCAAATATCACAGTACTAGTACTTCACCCCGGTTTCTCTAAAGTCTATAACCCCCCACCTCCATCAGCTCATTGCATTCCTGTGCCATCCCAACCCCCCTTCCTTCGTGTGTTGAGAGAAGAGACGGGAGGGAGAGAGATTGGAGAGAGAGAGAGAGAGGAGAGGAGAGGCTAGGAGGGAGAGACGGGGAGGGGAGAGAAGGCGAGGGGGGGGGGGTGGGAGGGGGGACAGGAAGGGGGAGAGAGAGAAAGATAGATTTTAGTAGGGGGGCGAGCTGGAAAGACAAGGGGTGGAGGGGATGGGAGAGGAGGGGGGGGGAGGGAAGGGGGGGGGGGAAGGAGGGGGGGCGGGGGGGGGGACCGAAGGACCTGAAAGATAGAGGAGAGAGAAAGATAGGAGTGTAGGACAAAGCTGTGAAAGTCAAGCTCTGGAAGTGAATGTAGAAAAAAGGTGGTGTAGAGTTTATAGAGAGGGGGAGGGACAGGAAGGGGGAGATACAAAGGACGTGGGGGGGGAGAATACAAAGGACAGAAATTTTACAAGACAATAAGAAAAAGAAAAAAACAGAAGAAAGAACGGTCTACATGACAGCAATGTTAAAAAAGACTGTCCCATACGCAAGTCCCGACGGGGCGGCTGGGCCCGCAGAACTGTAAAAGACAGATTTTTACAGACAAATAAAGAAATCAATGAATCAGAACTGTAAAAGACAGAATTTTACAGACAAATCAATTCAATCCAATGAATCAGAACTGTAAAAGACAGAATTTTACAGACCAAAATGAATCAATCAATGAATCAGAACTGTAAAAGACAGAATTTTACAATGTACAAATTAAAGAGAAATCAATGAATCAGAACTGTTAAAAGACAGAATTTACAGACACAAATCAAAGAAATCAAGTGAATCAAGACAGGCACAAAAGTTTAAGTTAGGTGTCAACGGAGTCAGAATGTTAGATGTAGTTATGTCACGTGATCCAGTCCAGCCACAAGGAATTGGGGTTACTGTTGCTTCCCAAAATCAACATGTCCACAAACTGGAAAAGACAGCATTTTATTAAAATTACAGAAATCCATTCATTCAAAATGGAAAAGACCTGAATTTTTTTTCATTCTAAGTATTTATCAATGAAGGACATGTCAGCCACACAATGGCCAGAACTGTTCAATCAGGTGAATCAACAACTTGAACGTGGTGAGGACCGACAAAAAAAATCCAGTGGAAGCAGAAACTCTGTAAAAGACAGAAATTTACGGGTCACCCTCAACCCGTTGATCAGGTTCTGTAAAGGGCCTTTAGCCATTCCTCCCCTCCCACGTTCTTCCCGTCTCTGTACCTCTCCTGCCCCTCACCCCTCCCTCACCACACTTCTTACCCAACCCGCTCATCAAATTCAGCGGGTGTCTACTCCTCCTCCCTCCCCACCACCAACACACCCACACTACCACCCTCAAAGCTGCATGATTTTCATCGGTTTTACGTGCACGCGCACGAACAACACACGGGAAAACTCAACACACACACCACACATAACAACAGGAGCACCAATCCACACACACACACACACAGAGGAAGGCACATGAGGAATCTTGATAAGAAAGTTTACAAAAATCCACCAGTGGCGCAAGCAGAAGCTTGTATCACTGTTAAAGAACGGAGGCGGAGACGGGGACAACAAAGAGAAATTTGGAAACACCCTGGTCTGGAACTTGACTTTTTTTTTTTTTTTCACATTAAACACACAACACACACAAAAACACACAAACCACACACACACCACACACAACACACACCACATCACCCCATCCCCACTCCTATCCCCACCAACAAACACCACCTATCCCGAAACACACTTGAAGACCGTTCCTGGGGCGCCCACAGAAGACTTCTTTGGCAAAACAAGCTTTTTTCGCAACAAGCTTTTTCACCTCCCCGGTTTCTCGGAGCGCTCTACCACCCAATCTTCAATCCCTGTTCAATTCAAACTGATTAAATAAATATACTACATATTAGAAAGGAACTTTTTTTTT
>JADBJO010008140.1:87500-90000 GCA_016801955.1 Conus betulinus | reverse complement strand
ACAATGTTGCTTTTACTCATATTAACTTTTAACTCTAATGAGGATGCAGCCCTGCTCAGATTATTTAGTTGACGTTGTAAGCCAACTATTGTTTCTGAAACCAAAACACAACGTCATCTGCCAACAGTAGAATAAATAATTCTAACACATCCTGTGTAAATCGTCCACCATGAAGGCCGTTATTAATTACCTCAATGGCAAGCTCATTAATGAAAATTGAAAATAATAAAGGACTACAGACATCACCTTGCCTTACTCCCGCAACACAATTAATGTAATCTGTCAGACTGGACCCACTTCTTACCCTTGTTTTAACAACTTTGTACATAGCTCTAATACAGTTGAATAATTTCCCCTTGACACCATTTTTAAGTAATACTCTCCATAGAAGCTGTCTGTTTATGGAGTCAAAGGCTTTTTCAAAGTCAATAAACGCAACGTAAAGTTTACGATTTAAAGAAAATTGTTTCTGAACAAACGCGAGGAGAGTGAACATATGATCGATAGTAGAGTAACCCTTTTTGAACCCAGCTTGATGTTCTCCGGTAATTATTACATTCAACCCACTCCCGTAATCTATTGTTAATAACAGTGCTGTATAATTTTGCTACTAACGTCAACTAAGAGATACCTCTATAATTATTAGGAATATTTACATCGCCTTTCTTGAATATTGGCAAGGTTACAGATTCTTTCCAGTTTTCTGGGAAGATACCATCATCAAAAATCCTATTGAAAAAAGCTAGTAAAAAATCAACAACTTGAGCTCCACCAAATTTCAACAATTCACCAATAATAGAATCAGGTCCTGCAGATTTGTTAGTTTTAATTTTCCGCATAGCAAACATAATTTCTTCTCTAGAAATGGGGCGATTAAAATACTCACCCTCACCTTCATCAGTGACAACAGAAAGTTCATCATTATCTGAGACGTCTTTATCTAACAAATGTTTAAAGTGCATATACCATGAGTCCCAGAGAGATATTATTGTTGTGATATTTTCTTTTGAATGAGGCTCTTTTTACTATTTTCCAAAACTCCTGTTTGTGAAGGAAGAGATCTGATCATATTATCTAATAGCTTTTTATTGAATATTTTCTTCTTCTGCTTTAGAAGATTTTTATATTCTCTTCTCGCAATAACATACTCACTTCTGTCACCATCGTCCAAAGTACGCAACCATACTCTCAATAATTTTAGTGCTTTTCTTTTCATTAACAAACAATCACAGTCAAACCAATCCTCGTTCTCACCACTGTTCCTTATTTGCACACGCTTTTTCATACCTTCAGCACTGTTTTTGATACAATCATTGAACAAGTTTAAAGCTTTAGATTTAAACAGAGTTATCTGCTGAGAAGAAGAAGAAAGAAGAAGAAAGAAGAAGAAGAAGAAGAAGAAGAAGAAACAACAACAACAACACCAACAGGAAGAAGAAGAAGAGAAGAAGAAGAAGAAGAGAAGAAGAGAGAGAGAGAGAGAGAGAGAGAGAGAGAGAGAGAGAGAGAGAGAGAGAGAGAGAGAGACACTGGCGGGTGGGGGTTTGAGGTAGGGATGACGGCATGGGGAGGGGGGATTGATAGCTTCAATTGACGCATGGGGTTTGATTTGCTTGTAGGAGAGACTGATTTTGCAGCAGCCGCGTGAAAGGCTATTGCTTGATGCTAGCAACACTAACAAACAGACATGACATTTATCATATAGAATAAACTGTCCTCATTCGTCTTCGCCCAACCAATATATCATACTCAAGCACTAGTGCGAGCGTCTGCTTCTATTTGAATATGAAATGTGTTTTTTATTCAAAAACGATTTTTTTTTTTTTCAAAACAATCTTTTCAAAACAAAACGTTTCATGGATTAGTACAACAGGGCTGGAGGAGGGGGGGGGGGGGGGGGGGGGGGGGGGGGTGGGGCGCTGAATTTCTACAAAACCCCCCAGACAACAGAACTGCCTATTTTGGCTCGTATTTTTCCCGAATGATGAGAAAAGATTTTAAAAAGGGATGGGGCGGGGGGGGGGGGGGGGGGGGGGGGGGGGGGGGGGGGGTGGGGGGGGGGGGGGGGTTAGGGGGGGAGAGTAATAACAACGGAAGGGGGAAAGGAGAGGGGAGACGGAGGGGTAAGAGCCATGAAAAGTGGACGGCGGCAGTCCGTGGGCGGCAGTTTGACTACTTTCGGTGTCGTTATGGCTCGTACCGGGTCGAACACACCACCGTCTACATCGTCTCAACTCCCCATCTGCGTGCTAGAGTAATCTTGTGGATGGTGTCGTCATTCTGCTGTGGGTTCGGCAAGTTTCTTTCTTTAGTGTTGTGGCAACACAATGGAAAATGAACACATTTAGTGTTGTGGCAAGGAAAATGAACACAGTTTGTGTTGTGGCGAGGAAAATGAACACAGTTTGTGTTGTGGCAAGGAAAATGAACACAGTTTTGTGTTGTGGCAAGGAAAAATGAACACAGTTTGTGTTGTGGCAAGGAAAATGAACACAGTTTG
>JADBJO010008140.1:75000-80000 GCA_016801955.1 Conus betulinus | reverse complement strand
TGAAGGGATGAATCAACCCCCTGTGTGCAAAGGCCTGTGCTTAACTTTATGTGACTAGTATATATTGTCAAACACCATCACCTTTCTCTTTTTATCTTTTCACAACAATCAACATTATAACCTTCCATTTACCTTATAATCGATTGATATCTTCGCAGTCCCACATAATTTCAGCGGCATCTCCTTTCATTTAATCTTTAATAGGCGCCATCACTGACATTGCCATCAGCTTTCATATATCCTTACATCTTATTCAGCATCGTTAATACATTAGCAACAGTACCTTCACCGTTCATTTACCCTTTAATCACTCTCGACCAGCTCATTCATTACGAACTATAAGCAATGTTGCCTTTCATTATTCTTTGATTGCAGTCAGCCTCATCAAATACACCAGCCGCACGTTTGATTAATCCTTGGATTAACGTCGACGCCATCATTTATCGTTAACAGTACATTGTCTCTCATTTACCCTGCACAACCATCAGCGTCATCATATTTAATATTCCAATATCAGCATCATCGCTTGTTGTTGGTCTTCACTTATTATCAGTACATCATATTTCAGTATCTGCATTATCACTTGTTATTGGTCTTCACTTATTATCAGTACATCATATTTCAGTATCTGCATTATCACTTGTTATTGGTCTTCACTTATTATCAGTAAGCATATTTCAGTATCAGCATCATCACTTGTTCTTGGCCTTCACTTATATAAGTACCATATTTTTTTGTTCACCCTTCACAGTAACAACGCCTTAATTTTCAACAAACCATCATGTTTTGATTGAAAATGTGTGATTATATCAATAAAACAGCATGGCGGATGATCTAAACAAACCATCATGTTTCGATTTCAGATGTATGATTATCTCAATAAAACAGCACGGCGGATGGATGCTATAAATATCCTGTCTCAAGTCACTGGCAAATCTTAATCCATGTCTATGGGTAATAATACATATTCGGATATGTTAATGTTGGTCGTCGCCGTGTGCTAGAAATGGAGGAATGAGTTAGACTGTGAAGTGAATTGGGGATGGAACGATAAACGAGAGAGAGAGAGAGAGAGAGAGAGAGAGAGAGAGAGAGAGAGAGAGAGAGATGTGGGATCCTTTGGGGGGGAGGGGGGGGGGGGGCGTTGCGATACGATAAACCATTATTTTTCTTAAAGATGATGAGGAATTCCATGCGTGATATCCCTTTCGGGGGGCGGGGGGGGGGGGGGGGGGTGTTGACCTATTAATATTTTCCTCCAAAACCCATCAGGAATTCCACTGTACAGTGTCTTACTAACCCACACACATAAACGGCGGCGTAAAGAGATCAGTTCTCAGGAGGAGCTCGAACATGGTACTTTGATTCTCCGAACATTATTCAATTGAAATGTTATGAAAGCAATATCAAACAAGAAAAATATAGCATCCGCAATCAAATTAAAAAGTGTTTATGTTTTAGTTTAATTCCTGCTTTTAGTGTGATCGAACTTTGATAATTTGGCTTAACCATTGGACTTATAAAGTTCGTTAGATACTCATCGATCTGATTAATAGCAATGGAAATGAGACTGTTAGCCTTTTGTTGGCGTTTCGACATAGACCTTTCGGTTTTATCCCAACTGATACGTTTGGGGACCTGGGATTGGTCTTTTAGAGTCTACGCCGTGCAGATCTATCATTTTTACAGATATTGCCATGACAGGCCTGCCGTATATAACCAATAACGCTTTGTCTAAGACATATTCACGTTGAGAGAGAGAGAGAGAGAGAGAGAGAGAGAGAGAGAGAGAGAGAGAGAGAGAGAGAGAGAGAGAGAGAGAGAGAGAGTTCAGGAAACTTTCCACATATGCTGAATGGCGACATTCACTTTGTTTTACCAACTGTAGTCTCCTTATCTCCCCCTTGGGGGATGTGTGTTGGAACGATCATTGTCTTCCATAGGAGTTTTGATGCTTCTCCTTCTGGTATGTTTTCTTCTTCTTCTTCGTCTTCTTCTTCGTCTTCTTCTTCTTCTTCTTCTTCTTCTTCTTCTTCTTCTTTCTTTTCTTCTTCTTCTCTTCTTCTTCTTCTTCTTCTTCTTCTTCTTCTTCTTCTTCTTCTCTTCTTCTTCTTCTTCGTCTTCTTCTTCTTCTTCGTCTTTCTTCTTCGTCTTCTTCTTCTTCTTCGTCTTCGTCTTCTTCTTCGTCTTCGTCTTCTTCTTCTTCTTCTTCTTCTTCTTCTTCTTCGTCTTCTTCTTCGTCTTCTTCTTCTTCTTCGTCTTCTTCTTCTTCTTCTTCTTCTTCTTCTTCTTCTTCGTCTTCTTCTTCTTCGTCGTCTTCTTCTTTCTTCTTCGTCTTCTTCTTCTTCTTCTTCTTCTTCTTCTTCTTCTTCTTCTTCTTCTTCTTCTTCTTCTTCTTCTTCTTCGTCGTCGTCGTCGTCGTCATCTTCTTCTTCTTCTTCTTCTTCTTCTTCTTCTTCTTCTCTTCTTCTTCTTCTCTTCTTCTTTTTCCCTCTCCATCTGTACATTTCTTCCATTTCTTTTTTCTTTGATGTAAAAACACACAAGCACACACACATACGTACACAAGCGCGCGCGCGAGCACGCACGCAAGCACACGCACGCGTGCACACGCACACACGCACGCACGCACGCACGCACGCACGCACACACACACACACACACACACACACACACACACACACACACACACACACACACACACACACACACACACACACACACACACACACACACACACACACACACTCGTCTGATATCACTTAATGTGAACAAATCTTAAATAAATGTTAGCGAACCGCCCAGAGAAACGCAGACAAACGAATCACTAGACAAAACACAACGCGTTTCGACCTCTTAGGTCTTTTCAGGTGAGACAGAAACGAATAAAATAACGAAAATACACTTAGCTTTGATCGCTTCAGATCGCTTCAGAGTTCAGCGCAAGGAAGGAGGCGTTGAATTTTTTATTTCTGCCCTTCACTGTCTACTCCCCTCTGTGCCTCCTTCTCCTTCTTCTCTTCGACTTCATTTGCTCGGGTTTGTTTTTTTTCTTCTTCCTTTTCTTCTTCTTGTTCATCGTCATTGTGTTTCTTTATATTTATTTCATTTCTATTTCGTTTGAATATCAATCTGTCTATGTACGTATGTATGCATTTACTTATGTATGTATGTATGTATGTATGCATGCATGCATGCATGCATGCATGTATGTATGTATGTATGTATCGATCCATCTATCTATCTCTATCTATCTATCTATCTATCTATCTATCTATCTATCTGTCTGTCTGTCTGTCTGTCTGTCTGTCTGTCTGTCTGTCTGTCTATCTATCTATCTGTCTGTCTGTCTGTCTGTCTGTCTGTCTGTCTGTCTGTCTAACCAGCTGTTTGTCTATATCATTTAACAGATGCTACATGCTTTAAGTGACCTTCACTTTTTTCTCTCCACTGTCTGTCACTGTTTGTTTTTTCTTCAAAACTTGACTCGATCACTAAGTGACCTTCATAATGACAAATGAATTGCTTGCTCCGCTCTGGATTCTTGCACTACCTATTGGTTCCATCAATAGAGAGAGAGAGAGAGAGAGAGAGAGAGAGAGAGAGAGAGAGAGAGAGAGAGATAGAGAGAGAGAGACAGACAGACAGACAGACAGACAGACAGACAGGTAGGCAGACAGACAGACAAACAGACAGACAGACCCATAACCATTCCTATCTCCATAGTGTTTTCCAACAGTTAGAGCCTCATACGAAAAGCTCTTCTTTCTTTCTTTCTTTTTTCTCTAATTTTTCAGATGGAGTTGAACTTGACCGACACGAGTTACGTCATGCTGACGATAGACCAGAACGCCACCGACGTCAACGGGACCGTGGAGGTGGCCTCCACCCTCATCGACTTCTACAAGGAGCACGCCCCGCTGGCCGTGGCCATCGACCGCCTCATCAGCCCCATCTTCTACATCATCGGCCTCCCGTCCAACCCCCTGTGCGCCTACATCTGGCTGGGCCCGCGCACACGGCGGAGCAACTCGTCGGCCATCTACCTGGGGGCGCGTCCCTGTCGCACACCATGTTCCTGATCCTGCACGTGTTCATCGAGCTGAACTACGCGTGGGGGGGATCAAGACGTTTGACGGCTACGTGTCCTGCGAGCTGTTCTACATCCTCTACTACTTCCCCCAGTACCTGGCCCCTCTGCTGGTGCTGGGCTTCACGGTGGAGAGGTACATCGCCGTGTGTCACCCCTTCGTCAAGGAGAAGTTCTGCACTGTCCGCAGGGCGGTGGTCGTGGTGCTGGCCTTCCTGGTCTTCTGCCTACTGCTGAGCAGCGTGCAGGGCTACCTGTGGACGTTCGACGAAGGCTTCCAGTACTGCAATCACCGCCTGTCTCTGCAGTTCAGCAACTTCCCCTACTACTGGACCTGGGTCACGGAACTCACCATGTTCGGCTTCGCCCCCTTGGCGGCGCTGGTCTTCAACATCCTGGTGATACGGGAGATCCGCAGCATCACGACTCGCGGGCCGGCCGGGTCGCTACGGAGCGACCTGCTGGGGTCGGGGCCCCGAACCAGGCGTCACCATCACCCTGCTGTCCGTGTCCTTCTATCTCATCTGCACCTGGCTTCCCGCCACGCTCGTCTACTCCCTGGAGAGGAAGTTCCCCTTCGGGCAGTCCGAGTTCCCCACTGGCCCCGTTTGGGAGCGTCACTTCACCTACTACACCGTCCGCAAGTTCGTGGAGGAGGTGACCTTGTCCAACTCGGCCTGCTACTTCTTCATCTACTACGTCACGGGCAAGCACTTCAGGACCCGCTTCAAGGAGATCGTGTGTCCCAAGAGGTGCCTGGCCAGCAGGGAGGTCAACGGAGGGATGGCCAACGGCCGGAGTATGACGTCACGGCAGTACATCGCCATCCCCTGCCGGACTGGAAACGGACACAGCACCTGTGTCAGCAGCGTTTAATGACACCGTGGTCCGCAGCGGGGCGGCTGTGGAC
>JADBJO010008140.1:57500-62500 GCA_016801955.1 Conus betulinus | reverse complement strand
CAGGACATGGCTTTAAGGAACAACTATGTGCAGCACAACAGCAGAACAATGCCACAGTCCTCAACCCTTTCCCTCTCAGGACATGGCTTTAAGGAACAACTACGTGCAGCACAATAGCAGAACAATGCCAGAAATAGTTCCAGAAAGAGCCCATAGCTGGAGAGAGAAACTGCAGATTTTAATGCCTTTCAATCCCACCCCACCCCACCCCCTTCCCCCACCTTCACTCCCCCTCCCCTCCCCTCCCCTCTCCACACCGTCACTCCCATCTCCTCCTCCCACCCCTCCACCCCACCCCCACCCACACAGTCTCTCCCACAACCCCCTCACGTCACTGGGAATCTGAACGAGGGTAGAGCGATATAACTGCTGGAAGGAATGTGTGGAATGCTTAGATCTTCTCTTAGATGCGGAAATGCTTGGCCAGTTCCAGAAGGAACGAGACTGCTGTCATTATCAGAGGAGGATTTTTTCTGCCGAAGCAAAAAAAAAAAAAAAAAAAAAAAAAAAAAAAAAAAAAAAAAAAAAAAAAAAAAAAAAACCCACTATGCCTCTTTTATTTTGCACCAAGTGTCAGCACTAACACCATCTCAGCTAAAAAAAACAAAAAGAATTCCTTTAAGATGATAGATTTTATTTACACAGATCAAGGTGAAAGAAAATGACCGGAATGCTTGTGATAAAACGTTAATTAAACTCTCCTAACACTCCCCTTATTAATTGTAAATGCATTGTTATTGGAAGGATGCAAAGCGAACGTGTGTGAATTACAGACTCAAAAGAGAACGCTTTTGGATTATCAAGTTAAAACTCTTTTTTTTTTTTTTACAGGGTCTAAATAGAGGGAATAAATGACAGAACCATTCTGGTTTCGTGTGTTCCCGATCGTTTTATTCCAGTTGTTCGTAGGTTTGATTCCGTCTGCCGTCTAAGATGTTGTATTCGGTTTATCATTTTTATTTCTTTAACCTAACTTTTCATACACACACACACACACACACACACACAAACAAACAAACACGCGCGCACGCGCGAACGCACGCACACATGCACGCGCGCGCGCGCACACACACACACACACACACACACACACACACACACACACACACACACACACACACACACACACACATACACACATACAGAGAGAGAATGAGAGAGGAGAGACGCACGCACACACGCACGCACGCAGGCACGCACACACACACACACACAGAATGAGAGAGAGAGAGACGTGCGCGCGCACACACAACACACACACACACACACACACACACACACACACACACACACACACACACGCGCACACACACACACACACACACACACACACACACACACACACACACACACACACACACACACTCAACGCGCGCGCGTGCGCTTTAGTAAAAGGTTACTACTATTCAAGGAAATCTGTTCACACCCTGTGTTTCGGGAGCCAGAAAAAAGAAAAAGAACAATGTACGCAAAGTTGGGAGCGTGCCAACAGTCTGAGTGGCCAAGACTCCAATGACACAACCCAGGACTTGTCGTTCACATCGGTCCTGACAGCGGCTAACAGCTATAGGCGGCACAAACACAGCCTTCACGTGCATCTCCTAACAGATGCGACCTCCCCACTGCTTAGCGAAACAGCAATGTGCTGGACGAATCCGTGGTGAGAAAAACCAAAAAAAAATAGCCATGACAAACTTTTCCGTCCGTGTGTATCTAATTATAACACAGGGATGATGACCATGATGATGATGATGATAATGATGATAATAATAATAATAATATATTATATAAGGCGCAAAATCTTGATGAAATCAACTCTAAGCGCACGAATGTAAGCACACACACACACACACACACACACACACACACACACACACACACACACACACACACATTCAAACACACACAAACACGCACGCACACACACACACACACACACACACACACACACACACACACACACACACACACACACACACACACACACACACCACACACACACGCACGCACGCACACGCACGTACGCACTCACGCGCGCACGTAGCACACACACACACACACACACACACACACACACACTTCAAGACGTGTTGTATGGCTAAACAAAACTGTGAAAGAGAGAAAAAAAATGGGGGGAAAAAAAGTTGTGTACAAATAATTATTTACATCTCAGATTCCCGCACTGAGTGGATACAGGCTGCAGTGGGAGTAGCAGGGATCGCAGGGATGCCAGAAGTGAGGATGTACACATCAGAATTACGGCTCCAACTTCTCTCTCTTCCTAATCCCCGCCTTTTGAGACGAAAACATTCACGCTAGCTTAAAGAGTTAGAGGTCATACCAAAAAAACGTTTTGGTAATTAAGCCCCCTCCCCTCCCCTCTCCACTACCCGCCGATTAATTTTCCACCATTCTACAATAATTGGAACTTTGATCAATAGTTAATAATCAAGACACAGGTCTGAGGACAAACCTCTATTCCATGGGGTTTTAAGTCCTGAGGCGAGGAGATTAGAGGTGACTCACGCTTTCTCTTTTTTTTTCCCCTTTCATCGTTTGATTCTAGGAGTTCCGGGAATGATATGGTTAGGGTTCCAATGAGGTCAAGTCCTGCCGTGCGGGGTTTCGCCGAGCCGACCGCCGGGGCCGCGTCAGAGAGAGATAAAGAGAGAGAGGGAGAGAGAGAGACAGATAGACAGAGACAGAGAGACAGACAGACAAGCAGACGGACGGACGGACAGACAGACAGACAAGGACAGAAAGACAGAAAGACCGAGACAGAAGAGAGACAGACAGACAGACAAGGACAAAATAATACCAAGACAGAAAGAGAGACAACAGACAGACCGACCGACAGACAGACAGACAGACAGGGACAAAGACCGAGACACAGAGAGAGACACACACAGACACAGACCGACCGACCGACCGACCGATTGACAAACCGACCGACAGACAGAGAGACAGAGAGATTTGTCCCACACATACTTCGCTTCCATCCCAAGAGAGAGAGAGAGAGAGAGAGAGAGAGAGAGAGAGAGAGAGAGAGAGAGAGAGAGAGAGAGAGAGTGCGTCTTGTTTAGATGGAAGTCAATATATTATTCACTTGGGCACTAGGTGAATTAAAAATCAAGGCGTTACATGTGTGATATCAACACCTTTCTCATTCAAAAAAAAAATGACAGGTTTTCTATCTTACTTTCTTTTTCAATGAACCAAAGCTCCATTTCTTCATCATTAAAGGGCTGAATATGTATATTTTCTTTCCTTTTTTCTGTTTTAATGGTTTGTTTGTCTGTGGTTGTTGTTGTTGTTGTTGTTTGTTTTTTTCTTTTCTTTTCATTTAATCTTTTTCCCTATTTTTTGTCTTTGTTGTTTGTTTGTTTGTCTTTTGTTGTTGGGGTTTTTGTCTATTTGTTTCCATTTAATCTCTTTTAACGTTTTTTTTTTTTCTTTCTTTTTCTTTGTTGTACGTTTGCTTGTTTGTCTTTCTCCGTTTTGTTTGCTTTTTTTTGATTGTTTGTTTGTTTTCGTTTGCTTTTCATCTTTTCTTTTCTTTCCTTCTCTCAGTATAAAAGTTACAACAACACGATCTCCTTTTTTTTCAAAAGGAATCAAGTCCCCCTGTGTTGCATACAGACCCAAAGCGAAGCCCCACAGCAACACCCCGGTACAAAGCCCACAGCAACCCCCACCCCCACACGGCCACACACGACGGTACACCATGGCGGCATGCTCATCTATCATTAATTACGTGTTCCTATCTTTCATCACATGTGTTTCTCCCACATAGAGACGTCATTAGGTAACGTAGCATAGAAAACAAGCAGAAGACATTAATCCCACGATAGTAGGAACATCTGTATTGCTGACATTTTGAGCCGACTCTCGAAAAAAAAAATAAAAATACCATTTACTTTTTTTTTTTTTCTTTTTTTTTTTTTTTTTTTTGCATACGCAGGTTGATACTCCTGCGGTCACTTCCTGTATAAAGAAGCAAGGATTAATCCCATCTACCCAACAAAGGGAGTGGAGTTTGAGTGTATGGCGGTTTTTTTTATTCCGCGATTAAGGCAGCCATTTCCAGCTTCGGGGAAGGTGCATGCTATGTGTAACGTGTTATCCATACCAACGGCCAAAAACTGGCCTTCTCTTCCGAAAGCTGGTGATGGGATTTACGTGTGTGCAAGATGTGTGTGCGTGCGTTCACACACGGAACCTCGGTTTTATAGTCTCATTCGAAGGACTGTATGGGGAATGGAGTCAGAACCAATGTTAACTCCGAACGAAAAATCCCCCGGTACCGAAACGGCTCGGCGGAGATTTGAACTCGCAACTCCAGGATCACCAAGATTACGAGTCCGGCACTCTTACCACTGACCTATTCCGGCCCCCGAGCAGAAGACAATATCTGTATTGCTGGCATCTCGAGCCGACTCTCGAAAAGAAAAAAGAAAGAAGAATACCATTTACATTTTTTTACTTTAAAAAAAAATCATTGCAGTGTGAAAGGTATGATGCCACGCTACAAAGTAATGGTCAGCGTTACACCGCTCACTACTTGTCACTACTGACCACAAAGGGGGGGGGGGGGGGGGGGAGGGGGTAGTAGTAACTCAGGTCCGAAGTCACCGACGGCCGGCCATCAAAGTCAGGTGCCAAGTGCCTCGGCTGGTACAGTTTGTCACTTGGGGCACTGAGAACTTCAAAGGAGAGAAGTGCTTTGAGAATAAAAAAGGGAGGTTAACCTGGGTTATTCCCCGGAGTGTGAGCGGACGTGGGAGGGTGAGTTTGGGCGCGTGCCTTTTCTCACTGGTCGTGGAGTTATTTCGGCAGGGGAGCGATCATTTGACGTTACACCGGTGGAACAAAAAATGATGGCCTGATGTGATTCGTGGTTTTCCTTTTTCTGTCCTAATCGATCGTTTGTGAACATTGTCTTGCGTCTATGTTTTAGCCTAGATGCGTTCTAGAAATCCACAGTTCCTGAAACGATGGTA
>JADBJO010008140.1:42500-47500 GCA_016801955.1 Conus betulinus | reverse complement strand
TGCCGTTCAGGTGAAGTCTCTGGAATATCGAAGTGCCATTTTTCTCTCTCCGCTCGAGAGTAGTATGAACACGGAGAGACACTTTAATTCTGTCGAAAGAAATGCGCACCGACAGACAATCACACTGGCTCCTCGCTTCACCCACCCCCCCCCCCCCCCACCCCCACCCCCACCCCCCCCCCCCCCCCCCCGTCTGTAACCCATCTGCCCAACCCCTACCCCCTCACCCCCATTTCCCTCTCCTACCCCCTAGCCTTACAGTTCCCTTCCAACCGAAAACTTCTGAAGCGACTATGGTGGTTGGCTGTTACACAAAGGACTCGAGTCGATTTGTCATCGTTGTGTGTTGTGGGTAGTACCACTCACAGAAAAATGGTTGTTTCAGAGAGAGAGAGAGAGAGAGAGAGAGAGAGAGAGAAAGAAGAAAACTGATATTTTTTTAACCTATAATTAAAGAAGAACGCAAGCCAAAACCAAAATAGTATGCTCAGCGTGCACTTGTCTATGCGTTATTTATAATACTTGTAATTTTTTTTTTCCTCTCTGTAAGTTTTCCTTGCTTCCCCCATCCACCTCCCTGGGAGAAAAGCAAAAAACAACAAAAAAATAATAATGACAGTAATAATTGCATAACTCGTGCGCGCAAAACACTCCGTCATATTCATGGAAACCTCAAGCAAACAAACAGCCTAAACGTGAGAGAGAGAGAGAGAGAGAGAGAGAGAGAGAGAGAGAGAGAGAGAGAGAGAGAGAGAGAGAGAGAGAGAGAGAGAGAGAGAGAGAGAGAGAGAGAGAGAGAGATAAATGTCCCAGCTCGAGCTGCGAACCAAAATAGCTTAAACGACTGCGTTTGACAAATGGAATGGATGATTTTAGGCCGGGGGGTATTTATAGAGGAGAGGGGATGTGGTGGGGATGATGGGAGTGCGGTGGAAGGGGAAGAAAAGGGGGTGGGGTGGGGGGGGTGAGGTTGAAAGGAGGTAAATATGAAGTTTGTTGATTGTAGTTGGTGACACTTTGGCAGGCTAAGTGTGTGTGTGTGTGTGTGTGTGTGTGTGTGTGTGTGTGTAGCTGTGTTTCTCCACATAGAGACGTCATTAGGTAACGTAGCATAGAAAACAAGCAGAAGACATTAATCCCACGATAGTAGGAACATCTGTATTGCTGACATTTTGAGCCGACTCTCGAAAAGAAAAGAAAAATACCATTTACTTTTTTTTTCTTTTTTTTTTCTTCTTTTTTTTTTTTCTTTTTGCATACGCAGGTTGATACTCCTGCGGTCACTTCCTGTATAAAGAAGCAAGGATTAATCCCATCTACCCAACAAAGGGAGTGGAGTTTTGAGTGTATGGCCGTTTTTTTTTATCCCGCGATTAAGGCAGCCATATTCCAGCTTCGGGGAAGGTGCATGCTATGTGTAACGTGTTATCCATACCAACGGCCAAACTGGCCTTCTCTTCCGAAAGCTGGTGATGGGATTTTACGTGTGTGCAAGATGTTGTGCGTGCGTTCACACACGGAACCTCGGTTTATAGTCTCATTCGAAGGACTGTATGGGGAATGGAGTCAGAACCAATGTTAACTCCGAACGAAAAATCCCCCCGGTACCGAAACGGCTCGGCGGAGATTTGAACTCGCAACTCCAGGATCACCAAGATTACGAGTCCGGCACTCCTACCACTGACCTATTCCGGCCCCCGAGCAGAAGACAATATCTGTATTGCTGGCATCTCGAGCCGACTCTCGAAAAGAAAAGAAAGAAGAATACCATTTACATTTTTTTACTTTAAAAAAATCATTGCAGTGTGAAAGGTATGATGCCACGCTACAAAGTAATGGTCAGCGTTACACCGCTCACTACTTGTCACTACTGACCACAAAGGGGGGGGGGGGGGGGGGGGTAGTAGTAACTCAGGTCCGAAGTCACCGACGGCCGGCCATCAAAGTCAGGTGCCAAGTGCCTCGGCTGGTACAGTTTGTCACTTGGGGCACTGAGAACTTCAAAGGAGAGAAGTGCTTTGAGAACAAAAAGGGAGGTTAACCTGGGTTATTCCCCGGAGTGTGAGCGGACGTGGGAGGGTGAGTTTGGGCGCGTGCCTTTTCTCACCGGTCGTGGAGTTATTTCGGCAGGGGAGTGATCATTTGACGTTACACCGGTGGAACAAAAAAATGATGGCCTGATGTGATTCGTGGTTTTCCTTTTCTGTCCTAATCGATCGTTTGTGAACATTGTCTTGCGTCTATGTTTTAGCCTAGATGCGTTCTAGAAATCCACAGTTCCTGAAACGATGGTTAACCATATATATATATATAGAGAGAGAGAGAGAGAGAGAGAGAGAGAGAGAGAGAGAGAGAGAGAGAGAGAGAGAGAGAGAGTTGTGTGAAACAACCCAACTTCCCCAAATATATATGCAAAGAACAAGTACGCCAGGTCTACAAAACAAACAAAGACAAAGACAAAAAAAAAACAAACAAAACAAACAAACAAAAACGAAAAACCACGCACCTTTTTCTTCAAAACAAGGTAAGATGATCCTGGCTTTTCAAAATATTTCCCTCTGTTCTCTACGTATGAAGAATGATTTTAGCGCCTTCTGTGACAGGCTCAGCTATCTGCCCCCAGGGCTGGTGTTGGGCCGGCGTGTTTAGAGCATCCACCGTGGAAAGCTCATGAGAGAGGTCTGCTTCAAGCGATTTTTGTCTCTTTTTTTTTTTTTTTTTTCTTTGAGGGTGGGGGAGGGAGGGAGATTTCTGTTTGATTACAGTGTCGTCTCAATGGCATGAATTCCTACCACCACCACTCTCTCCACCACCCAACACCACCCAACACCAGACACAGCCAGACAGACACATCCTGTGCCAGCTTCAGGACCGCCGTCCATCCACAAAGAGTACTCAGCATCAGGTTGCCATGGGGCAACCGACGAGAGGAGACCCTGCACTTCTGATTTTTTTTTTCTTTTCTCTCTGCGTACGCAGGCTGATACTCCTGCGGACACTGCCTGTATAGACAGGCAGTGGAGTTTTTGTGTGTATGACCGTTAATTATCCCGCCATTAAGGCAGCCCTACCCCATCTTCGGGGAAGGTACATGCTATGTGTAACGTGTCATCCATGCCAACGGCCAAACTGGCCTTCTCTTTCGGAAGTTGGTGATGGGATTTTACGTGTGTGCAAGATGTTGTGCGTGCGTTCACACACGGAACCTCGGTTTATAGTCTCATTCGAAGGACTGTATGAGGAATGGAGTCAGAACCAATGATAACTTCGAGGGAAAAATCCCCCTGTACCGAAATTCGAACCCGCAACCCCAGGATCACGAGTCCGGCGCTCTACCAACTGAGCTATTCCGGCCCCCTGCACTTCTGATGAGTCACTTTGTTGGCGTTTGTGTGTCGCCTGTTCTGATACAACAACATAGGATATCGCCTGACAGAAGTCCGTCGTGAGCCGACGAAGACGATGGTCTGTGTCATCAGCGATGACGATGACAACGCATGTGACTCCGCAGCTCCGAAGCTGGAAGCACACAGGCGGCCACAGATGACACATCGATGGTCTGAGGTTGGGACTGAGGAGGACGAGGCCCTGTGTCGTCTGTCCCTTGCAGCGGCGAGACGCAGTCTCTCTGTCCTCTTCAATATCGCCTACCGACGAGAATACTTGCTGGCATGAGAAGGTGTTCCGTTTGTGCTAGAAACTTCATGACAAAGCAATACTATGCTCTTCCTGTCATGAAATATCTTAGTCACCAGAAGATTCGAGAGAAGCACTAGTAGCGCTGGTCTGGAAACCTACACAACACTCTCATCAAGGCATCCATCAAGATGATGAAACGTAGTTGTGCGATTCAAGTCTTCCAGTCTGAGCCCCTAACGCAATCAACAGCACTACGGGGGAAAAAAAATCCCACAGATGTCTGTCTCTGACGGGACTCAAACCCACAGCCACGCAACACGCAGCTAGTGGAACTCACCGCTGCACCATACTGGTTTTTCAAAAAGACGGATTATATTGATTCTGAATCTAAGGTCTTTCATCGTGAAAAATCGCTCCTGTTGTTCAAAGACATTTCCATGAATGTAGAAGTCTGACTGACATGAACGACAAGAACTGGTACGAATCTCTCTCAGCATAGGATCCAGATAGAGGAATGGTTGGTTCGTTTATTTGTGGGAGTTTTCTGCTCCGACCTGCTGCTGCCCAGAGCTCACTTTGCTAGGGGTTTATCTGGGAAGATGGGAAACACAAAGTCGAGTTTCACCCATTCAGTGGGTGTGCCCGAGATTGTTGCTTAAATTTCTGACAACACTGCAGGTGCGTGTAGATCTCGGGCCTGGCTGATACTGGGACATACTATTAAAAGCAAGCGTAGAGTATGGTCCTGTCATGCAAGTCTCAGACCGATGCAGGGCACCGTGATGGTGTCTTCTTCGTCATCTTCATCCTCATCGATCAGCGTGAAAAAAAAAAAATCTTTGATTCTGTGGCCATTCGTATCCCCGCTCTCATGGTAACCTCAATTTCGATTGCCTCTCCACGTCTGTGCCATTGATGAAGTTCCCGTCACCAGTACCAGCATGTTCCTAGGAGGGTGTTGGACGGCCGTGGTGGCGCCCTCTGGAGGAAAAGCTCACTGGCGCTGGCTCCGCGAATAAGCAATTGTTGTCGTCAATAAGGGGGCTTTAGAGGTAGTGTCCTGCGTATGTGAGATCAGAACAGGCGCCACGGAACACCACCGAGGTGACTCGGCAGCAGTGCGGTGTCTCCTCTGGTGGGTTGCCTCATGACATCAAACTGTCTGCTCCCTGTGGAATGTGGACTGCCGGTTGCTGTGGCGGGACAAGCCAGGCTGTGGCTGTGGACAGGGGGCCGGCATGTGCGGCGTGAGTCTAATGCCACAGCAACGGCACGAAGACGATGGGGAAAAAAAACAGAAAAGAATGGTGGGCTCCGGCATCAAGTCTGGATTTTCATTCCCAGCGGCAGAAGCAGAAACA
>JADBJO010008140.1:32500-35000 GCA_016801955.1 Conus betulinus | reverse complement strand
AATTTTAACCTGCACTTGTTTTCCTCCACTACTTAATTGTTCAGCATTATATATACTAGTCACATAAAGTTAAGCACAGGCCTTTGCACACAGGGGGTTGATTCATCCCTTCAAAAAACATTGTTTTTTTTTTGTTATGCGGCAACCAATGATGGAATCTCACACAGCAGTGTGTAATCCAGCCTGTGTCAACTGGTAGTGCGCACGGGGGTCTTGGTGACCTCGTTACCGCGCGGGATAAAAAGTGCAAAGTTGCGTTAACTGTGCCTGTTTTGCATCAAGCTTGCTGGCGACACAAGATGTGTAAAATGAAAAATTTTTTTTTCCCCCGTGCAAGAGAGCAGTCTCTCAAGTGAGTTTTATGCCCCTTCTTTTGGCTGTTTAAGCGCGGGGTTGGTTACTGTCAGCCCTTTTCTCACCATGCCACCACGAAGAAAACTTAGCACCTTTGACAAAACCAGGGCGATTGCGTGGACACAAGATGGCATTGCAAAGGCTGAAGTGGCGCGACGACTTGGTGTGCATCATTCAGTTATTGTTAGACTGAATCAGCGTTTTAGGGCGACCAACAGCGTTGAAGAGAGGCCACGGTCAGGTCGGCCTAGGCAGACTACTCCCAGAGAAGATCGTTTCATCGAGAGGCAGGCCCTATTGCAGCGGGATACCACTTCCACCAGCATCCAAAGGCAGCTTCGTATGGCAAATAACACACCATCCTCAGCCATCAAGCCATACGAAACCGTCTTCACCACTTCAGCCTCAGATCACATCGCCCAGCTGCTGTTCGACCACGACTGCTAGCAGCCCATAGGCTGGCTCACCGAGCTTTCTGCCATCGTCATGTGAGATGGAACCAACAACAGTGGTCCCAGGTCCTCTTTTCAGATGAGTCGCGGTTTAGTCTTGAAACACAATGACGCCGAAACTAGAGTTTGGAGGCGTGTGTTGGTGAACGTTACATTGATGCAGCTGTTCGCCAGACCAGGGCCTTTGGGGGAGGATCTGTTATGGTATGGGGTGCCTTCAGCCTCCACCACAAGACACCACTCTACCATATTGATGGAAACCTCACAGGCATCCGCTATCGGGATGAAATCCTGGCGCCTTTCGTTGTTCCGACCATGCAACGGATAGGACCCATGGCAGTCTTCCAAGACGACAATGCTCGGCCACATAGGGCCCGGTGGCCGAAAACTTCATTGTGCAGGCCGGCATCAACAGGATGATCTTCCGGGTATAGTCCCGACCTCAATCCATCGAGCATATGTGGGATGAGTTGGGAGACGTGTGAAGGAGAACCATCCACCTCCCAGAGACCGCCAGGATCTCTTCCAAATGCTGCAACTGGAATGGCAGAGAATCCCTCAGAGGGTCATCAGAACACTGGTCAACTCGATGAGGAGTCGCTGCGTGGAATGTCTCGCCAATGGCGGTGTTATGCGGCAACCAATGATGGAATCTCACACAGCAGTGTGTAATCCAGCCTGTGTCAACTGGTAGTGCGCACGGGGGTCTTGGTGACCTCGTTACCGCGCGGGATAAAAAGTGCAAAGTTGCGTTAACTGTGCCTGTTTTGCATCAAGCTTGCTGGCGACACAAGATGTGTAAAATGAAAAATTCTTTTTTCCCGTGCAAGAGCAGTCTCTCAAGTGAGTTTTATGCCCCTTCTTTTGGCTGTTTAAGCGCGGGGTTGGTTACTGTCAGCCCTTTTCTCACCATGCCACCACGAAGAAAAAAAACTTAGCACCTTTGACAAAACCAGGGCGATTGCGTGGATACAAGATGGCATTGCAAAGGCTGAAGTGGCGCGACGACTTGGTGTGCATCATTCAGTTATTGTTAGACTGAATCAGCGTTTTAGGGCGACCAACAGCGTTGAAGAGAGGCCACGGTCAGGTCGGCCTAGGCAGACTACTCCCAGAGAAGATCGTTTCATCGAGAGGCAGGCCCTATTGCAGCGGGATACCACTTCCACCAGCATCCAAAGGCAGCTTCGTATGGCAAATAACACCATCCTCAGCCGTCAAGCCATACGAAACCGTCTTCACCACTTCGGCCTCAGATCATCACGTCGCCCAGCTGTTCGACCACGACTGCTAGCAGCCCAGCCATAGCTGCCGCCGAGCGAGCTTTCTGCCATCGTCATGTGAGATGGAACCAACAACAGTGGTCCCAGGTCCTCTTTTCAGATGAGTCGCGGTTTAGTCTTGAACACAATGACGGCCGAACTAGAGTTTGGGAGGCGTGTTGGTGAACGTTACATTGATGCAGCTGTTCGCCAGACCAGGGCCTTTGGGGGAGGATCTGTTATGGTATGGGGTGCCTTCAGCCTCCACCACAAGACACCACTCTACCATATTGATGGAAACCTCACAGGCATCCGCTATCGGGATGAAATCCTGGCGCCTTTCGTTGTTCCGACCATGCAACGGATAGGACCCATGGCAGTCTTCCAAGACGACAATGCTCGGCCACATAGGGCCCGGGTGGCCGAAAAAAA
>JADBJO010008140.1:22500-27500 GCA_016801955.1 Conus betulinus | reverse complement strand
CATCACCCACTATTGGCACGTGCAATCTGCACGTTACATCTTCCCCCAGGCCTTCCACTTTTCACCTCCCCCCCCCCCCCCCCCCCCCCCCACACACACACACACACACCCCCTCTCCCCAGCACACATCGCCATGCTTTGCTGCAACCCTCACTGTCTGCGTCCCTAAAAGAGCAGGATCAATTTTTCTTTATTAAAAAAAATGTGACAAGTTGTTGAACGGATGGTCACTTAGGACTACAGAATGGCATGCGTAAAATGCACAGACATATACACACACATGCGCACGTGCGCAAACACGCCTTCCAACATGCAAACACACACACACATACGCGCGCACGCACACACACACGCACTCGCACATACAGACAGACACAGACACACACACACACACACACGCACTCACACAGAGGGAGGGAGGGAGGGGGATGAGACAGAGAGTTACACACACACACACACACACACACACACACACACACACACACACACACACACACGGCGCGCGCGCGCGCGTGCACGCACTCACCTCGCGCGCGCGCGCGCGCGCGCGCGCACACACACACACACACACACACACACACGCACGCACGCACGCACGGACACACACACGCACACAAGCCCGTATGCCCGCACGCATACACACAAACAACAACAGCAACAACAACGAAAAAAAAAAAAAAAAAACTTTAGTGGAAAAGCACACATCGATTATAACGATGAGAAGAAGACGAAGAAGAAGAAGAGAAAAAGAAACTTTTGACAGTCAAAAAACTCCATAAAAGCTCTAGCCATAAAAAGTTTAAATTCTCTCATGAAATTGTAATAAGCAACTTAGACCAAGACCATAAATATCTCGCTTTTGCCATCCTAAGATTTGGGGGAAAAAAAGAAAGATAGTTTTGACTTTTATTATACTCTTATAAAAACAGCGCGAAGGTCCAAATATTTTGACTGCAATCAGTCAACGGTCATCTCACGTTCTGCACAAACTATCCTAACCATTGTCAGTGCTTCTATATAAATTGCTCTGCACTACAACAGGAGTGTGCACGTTTTGCGTTTTTCTCTCTCCATCATGATACAGATCTTGCCGCTGAAGCAGCAAGGTCAGCGGCGGACACGGATCTTCCTGCGAAATATGCTTTCTGGAAGAAACGGCCCTACACAAAGAAAAACCTGCACACTAAGCTGTTTTCTAATCAAACAACACCTTCACATTATCCCCAATTCCCTTCTGTACCCGCCAAGCAAGGTGAGTTAAAGAAACTGAAACTGGTCTATCACGCTTTATGCATTATTATATTTTACTTACAATTTAGAACAAAATAGAAATACCCTCTGATTAAAGCAGTCTTTGAAAGTTGAGAAAATGAAATTGTCTCATTCCAAGTCCAAAAAAGGCATAATTATCCTAATATACTAGTCACATAAAGTTAAGCACAGTTTACATGTACCCGCATAATTTCCAAAATGTAAAAGCCACGATTTTGAAATTGGGAACAGATTTAATTCATTATCTTGTTCCAACGTACATTGAATTTCATTGGGATCGAATGAACGGTTGTTGATTTACAGACAATTAAACAGAGGATGGGTCGAAATCAAAGTTCGCAAAATCTGTTCAGTTCACAAAATCATTTCAATAGTGGGTGTGGGCCACCGCCATTGGCGAGACATTCCACGCAGCGACTCCTCATTGAGTTGACCAGTGTTCTGATGACCCTCTGAGGGATTCTCTGCCATTCCAGTTGCAGCATTTGGAAGAGATCCTGGCGGTCTCTGGGAGGTGGATGGATGGTTCTCCTTCACACGTCTCCCCAACTCATCCCACATATGCTCGATGGGATTGAGGTCGGGACTATACGCCGGGAAGATCATCCTGTTGATGCCGGCCTGCACAATGAAATTTTCGGCCACCCGGGCCCTATGCGGCCGAGCATTGTCGTCTTGGAAGACTGCCATGGGTCCTATCCGTTGCATGGTCGGAACAACGAAAGGCGCCAGGATTTCATCCCGATAGCGGATGCCTGTGAGGTTTCCATCAATATGGTAGAGTGGTGTCTTGTGGTGGAGGCTGAAGGCGCCCCATACCATAACAGATCCTCCCCAAAGGCCCTGGTCTGGCGAACAGCTGCATCAATGTAACGTTCACCAACACGCCTCCAAACTCTAGTTCGGCCGTCATTGTGTTTCAAGACTAAACCGCGACTCATCTGAAAAGAGGACCTGGGACCACTGTTGTTGGTTCCATCTCACATGACGATGGCAGAAAGCTCGGCGAGCCAGCCTATGGGCTGCTAGCAGTCGTGGTCGAACAGCTGGGCGACGTGATCTGAGGCCGAAGTGGTGAAAGACGGTTTCGTATGGCTTGACGGCTGAGGATGGTGTTATTTGCCATACGAAGCTGCCTTTGGATGCTGGTGGAAGTGGTATCCCCGCTGCAATACGGCCTGCCTCTTGATGAAACGATCTTCTCTGGGAGTAGTCTGCCTAGGCCGACCTGACCGTGGCCTCTCTTCAACGCTGTTGGTCGCCCTAAAACGCTGATTCAGTCTAACAATAACTGAATGATGCACACCAAGTCGTCGCGCCACTTCAGCCTTTGCAATGCCATCTTGTATCCACGCATCGCCCTGGTTTTGTCAAAGGTGCTAAGTTTTCTTCGTGGTGGGCATGGTGAGAAAAGGGCTGACAGTAACCAACCCCGCGCTTAAACAGCCAAAAGAAGGGGCATAAAACTCACTTGAGAGACTGCTCTTGCACGGGAAAAAAAATTTTTTCATTTTACACATCTTGTGTCGCCAGCAAGCTTGATGCAAAACAGGCACAGTTAACGCAACTTTGCACTTTTATCCCGCGCGGAACGAGGTCACCAAGACCCCCGTGCGCACTACCAGTTGACACAGGCTGGATTACACACTGCTGTGTGAGATTCCATCATTGGTTGCCGCATAACAAAAAAAAAACAATGTTTTTTGAAGGGATGAAATCAACCCCCTGTGTGCAAAGGCCTGTGCTTAACTTTATGTGACTAGTATACATAAAGGTTAAAAAAAAAAAATGACGAAAGTGACTTTCTCAATTATAGATCATTTACCTAAACTTATGCTGATTTCAAAATTGTAACATAGGCGCTAGCAATTAGACACCAGAGATTCGTTAAAAAGGGTATTGTAAATGAAGACTTAGCTGGTTTTATTAAAAACCACAAACTTGCCACTCACTCCAAGCTGAACTATCTGAACAAGACAGGGGCAATAATTGCTTTAGAATTTTCAAAGACATTGATAAATTCAGCTTGGGGCCACAATATATCAGCCAAATCTCCATGGTGATACATAACACACAAAAAAAAAACCGCTTTGTTCACATCAGCGATGGGTGTCAGTTTGTTTCCCAACTGAAGAGCTCCATCAAGGACGACAACTCAGCTCCTTATTTTTTTGTGATAGCAGTAGAGCTACTCGCAGTTTAACGAAAGCAAAACCAAGCATCAAATGATTTAAAATCAAACAAGACGTCACTGTGTTATGGACATTTCCTTTTCATCATTATTCCCTTCAAAGCTGTGACAAGAAATTGTTCGTAGGGAACGACATCCATTTATTATCATAATGAATACTTATATAGCGCCTATTCTCGGCTAGAAACAAAGCTCTAAGCGCTTTACAATCCACACTCGTTTACACAACGGGCTGCCTACCTGGGTAGTGCCGACTGAAGAGCTGCCAGCTGGCGCTTCATTCAGTCGTTTCCCGTGTCATCCAATCTATTTCATTCAATATCGTTCACTCAGTTTCCTTGCTTCTTTCATTCTTTCCTTTTCTTACTCAGGGTGCATGCTATGTATAACGTGTCATCCATTCCAACGGCCAAACTGGCCTTCTCTTCCGAAAGTTGGTGATGGGATTTTACGTATGTGCAAGATGAAAGTTGGTGATGGAATTTTACGTGTGTGCAAGATGTTATGCCTGCGTTCATACACGGAACCTCGGTTTATAGTCGCATTCAAAGGACTATATGGGAAATGGAGTCGGAACCAATGTTAACTCCGAGGGAAAAATCCCCCGGTACCGAAACGGCCCGGTGGAGATTCGAACCCGGAACCCCAGGATCACTAAGATTACGAGTCGGGCATTTTACCGCTGAGCTATTCGGTCCCCATTTCAAAGCCTATGAACGTTTTTTGCAAACCCAAAACAACCTCATCCACACGTGCAGTTGACAATATTCACAGTCATCTTTTTTCATAAACATTTTTTTTTTCTTCAAGAATTCCAGCTCTAGCCCCAGCTCTACGAATTACCCACCCCGTTCTGATCAAAAGATGCTCTCTCTCTCTCTCTCTCTCTCTCTCTCACACACACACACACACACACACACACACACACACACACACACACACACACACACACACACACACCACACACACACACACCAAACACACACACGCACGCACGCACGCATACACCCACACCTGAATTGGAGAGGAGGACTGGGAGAACCACTTACAGAGAGAGAGATAGAGGTGGGAGAGAAGGACAGAGAGAGAGGGAGAGAGAGAGAGGGGGGTGAGTGAGAGAGAGAGAGTAGAGGGAGAGAGAGAGAGAGAGAGGAGAGAGAGAGAGAGAGAGAGAGAGAGAGAGAGAGAGAGATAGACAGACAGACAGACAGAGAGAGACACAGAGAGAGAGAGAGAGAGAGAGAGAGAGAGAGAGAGAGAGAGAGAGAGAGAGAGAGAGAGTGGAATTGCTTTCATTTTTTTACTTACATACTATTTCATTATGTTCCATCAAATCTTATTCCGTCGTCAACAGGGATTTCACTTCCATCCTACTCTAACAGCTTGCCACCACAGTCATAATTATCTTCTAAAGCCATCCACAATGTGCGCAGATACTTTCGAAAAAAACAATGATAACAACAACAAAAACAAATAACAAGAAAAACAATAACAACAGCAACAACAACGGCAACTACAGCAGCAGCAAACAACAAAC
>JADBJO010008140.1:10000-20000 GCA_016801955.1 Conus betulinus | reverse complement strand
CTTTCGGTCATAAGTCTATCTATCTGCGGTGATATCTAATTACTTTAAAATGCTGTCGCCACACAGACCATCCTGAAGTTGTATATGCATTCCTAAAGATGCGCGCGCGCGCGTGTATGTGTGTGTGTGTGTGTGTGTGTGTGTGTGTGTGTGTGTGTGTGTGTGTGTACTCACTGCTACATATTTATGTTTTGTATGTATATAGATGCATAGGCCTATGGCAGGTTCTCAGAGGTTTCAACATTGATGAGAGGCTCGTCCAAGTTATCCAGGCCCTCTATGAACACTCCAGCCCAGGATCTCACAAACAGACTTGTCACAAGAGCAAGTGCCTACGGCATGGAGGTCAGCACAGAGAAGTCAAAGGTCATGGTCAACAGCACGACTAACAGCAGTGCCAACATAACCATGAATGGTGAGCCCCTGAAGAAGTGACCAGCTTCAGGTACTTGGGAGCAACCCTGTCCAAAGATGGCACCTGCACAGCAGAAATCCGAATCAGGATCAACTCCGCATCAGCAGCAGCGATGGCCAGACTGAACAGAGTGTGGAAGAGCAACATCAAATTCCCACACAAAATCCGGCTCTACAAGTCACTAGTGGTCTCGATCCTCTTATATGGTTGCGAGACATGGACACTGACTGATGGCCGAAAAAGAAGAATCCAGGCGTTTGAGACCAGGTGCCTGAGGAAAACTACTCCGCATCTCCTACAAAGAACACAAGACCAATGATTATGTGCGGAACCTGGGTCACTAACCTAGTTGGGCCCCACGAACCACTTCTGGCAACCGTCAAACGACGGAAGATGGCATGGTTTGGCCACGTCATTCGTCACAACACCCTCTCCAAAACCATCCTTCAAGGTACCGTGAAGGAGGGCGCAGACGAGGACGGCAGAGAAAGAGCTGGTCCGAAAATATAAAGGACTGGACCAAAATGACCATGCCAGATCTCCTCACGACACTACAAACAGAAGAGCCTGACCAAGAGGAAGCTAAATGTCGTCGACTGAACCGCGTTTGTTGGTTGGTAGTTTCTCCAAACACCTGCGACACACAGCTTGCCATCATTGTGTTCTCATGTTGTATTCATTGTGTTCTCATGTTGTATTCATTGTGTTCTCATGTTGTATTCATTGTGTTCTCTCATGTTGTATTCTTTCCCCTTGGCCAGCGAGATGTTCGTCTTTTCAAAAACATTTTGCTGTCGCTTTCTGCCAATATCAGCAACTAGGTAAGTATTCAGTCCTCTTAGCCAGAGCTCGACTTCATTTTCAGTATGGTAAAATCTCGTTCTTCTTGCAAAGTGGTATTGGGAAAGCTGCTTTGATACTCCTGCTAAAAAGCAATATTGTAATATGATTTCATTTGTTAAGAGTATTGAATGATAGGACATTGTCATAGATCGGGTGGGAGTGAGTGACTGTGTGTGGGGGGGGGGGGGGGGGGGGGGGGGGGGGCGTGGGGGGGGGCGTGCGTGCGTGCGTGCGTGCGTGCGTGTGTGTGTGTGTGTGTGTGTGTGTGTGTGTGTGTGTGTGAGAGAGAGAAGAGAAGAGGGGGCGGGTGAGGGCACACATGCCTTGATTTCTAACGGGTTTCTTCTCTAGACAGGCATCACAGAAAAAGACAACGACAGATGAAAATAATAACGAGAGAGAGAGAGAGAACAGACAGACAGACAGACAGACAGACAGAGAGAGAGACAGAGAGGGAGAGAGAGAGGGGAGAGGGGAGGAGATGACAGGAGATGAGAGGGAGGGAGGAAGGGGCGCGGGAGGGAAGGAGGGAGGGCGAGAGCCATGCATATACTCATGTATACTGACAGAGACGCTCTTCTCCGACCCACACGAACCCCTCCGATATCTCCTCCCGTCTCTCTCTCTCTCTCTCTCTCTCTCTCATTTCCATACACACTCAACAAGAAATTAATCACCCATCCCTACCGCCACCCCCCCCCATCTCTTTTCTCTCTCGTCACCAGAGGAAGACAAACGCCTGAGGCAACGCACTAGTTCTCTCTCGTTTGGAACACCTTGCCTTACTGTCAATGTAGAAGACAGAACACACAATGAACAACATGGCAGCCAATGCCTCCTGCCCCCCCCCCCCCCCTCCCCCCCCCCCCCCCCCCCCCCCCCCCATGCCTTGAGGTATACAGCTCCACACGAAGAAGAGTCGCCAGGAATCTGAAAACGTGCTAGCTTTATCAAGACCACAGTAACCGGGTTTTTTTGTTTTTTTCTCTCTCCTGTGAACATCTCGTCTGTTTTTTGCCGGTTTTTTCTTCCTGTGAACACAAAGTGTCTGTTTTTTTGCCGGTTTTTTTTTTTTCCTTCTGTGAAACACAAAGTGTCTGTTTTTCCCCGGGTTTTCCCTTCTGTGAACACAAAGTGTCTGTTTTTTTCCCGGGTTTTCCCTTCTGTGAACACAAAGTGTCTGTTTTTCCCGGGTTTTCCCTTCTGTGAACACAAAGTGTCCGTTTTTGCCGGGGTTTCCCCTTCTGTGAATACAAAGTGTCTGTTTTTTTGCCGGGTTTTCCCTTCTGTGAATACAAAGTGTCTGTTTTTTTGCCGGGTTTTCCCTTCTTCTGTGAATACAAAGTGTCTGTTTTTTCCCGGGTTTTCCCTTCTGTGAATACAAAGTGTCTGTTTTTTTCCGGGTTTTTCCTCCTGTGAACACAGTGACTGTTTTAGCTAGGTCCCCCCTCCCCCCCTCCCCCCTGCCCCCCCCCCCCCCCCCCCCCCCCCCCCCCACCCCCTTCCCACCCTGAACAGTGTTTAAGCCGCGTTTTTCCTCTTGTGAACACAGTGTCTGTTTTAGCCGGGTTTTTCCTCCTTTGAACACTGTTTTAGCCGGATTTTTCCCTCCTGTGAACACAGTGTTTTAGCCGGATTTTTCCTCCTGTGAACACAGTGTTTTAGCCGGGGTTCCCCCCCCCCCCCCCCCCCCCCCCTCAATACACAGTTTTTAGCCGGGTTTTTCCTCCCTTGAACACCGTTTTAGCCGGGATTTTTTCCTCCGGTGAACACAGTGTTTTAGCCGGATTTTTCCTCCTGTGAACACAGTGTTTTAGCCGGGTTCCCCCCCCCCTCTCAACACAGTGTTTTAGCCGGGTTTTTCCTCCTGTGAACACAGTGGTTTAGCCGGTTTTTTTCTCCCCGTGAACACACCGTCTGTTTTAGCCAGGTTTTCCCTCCCGTAAACACTTGTGTCTGTTTTGCTTTGCCCTGTCCAAAAGGCAGTGATAGTTGCCGGTTTTCAGGTGTTAACAGAAACTGTGGCTGATGTCGTTGCGTCTTTATTATGTTCTCATATTCTTTTCAGCCAGATACCCGAGGTTCAGACACGTTCAATATGAAAACGGACAATCATTACTCACGAAAAAACAGGTAACTAGGACTCAAGCAGCCGCTTGTTGCCATCGCATGTTGTGTCGAGCTTTGCGAAGGTGCTGAGTGTCGTTAAGATAAAAATCAAGGCCATAATTAATTATTTTCACTTTTCACTCCTTGTTAGGCTCATAAATTTATTTGTTCTTCTCTC
Source organism: Conus betulinus (assembly GCA_016801955.1). NCBI lineage: Eukaryota > Metazoa > Mollusca > Gastropoda > Neogastropoda > Conidae > Conus > Conus betulinus. The sequence goes on along the minus strand of JADBJO010008140.1, from coordinate 16,455 downwards.
TACATGGTAACTCAAACAGCTCAAAGCCTGTGCATCTACCTTTTTTTTTTTACCACTAACATGACTGTATCACGCCTTGAATATCACTTTGTTGCGGTGGCAATAGCTAGCTATCTTATCATGTGAAAATGGTTAATTATAGAACTAGTTGCTGATCATGACTATTTTCTGTTCTCGTGAAGACAGACATAATGAAGATTTGAAGTTTGTAGGGTCCAATACAAAAGATTTATCGCAGCATCGGAATTCTACACACACACACACACACACACACACACACACACACACACACACACACACACACACACACACACACACACACACACACACACACACACACACAAAAAAAAAAACTTCATTTCCCATCATCAACTTGCCTTCCGTCACTTTTAAAAGAGAGTGCGACGTATCGTCCTCGATGGCTCTGTGGATACGGGATGTTGAAGCAGTTCGGCTAGTAGGCAGAGGGTAAGGGGTGCAGTCGTGTAATTCTTGCGACTCTTGGACAAGCTGTTTCCAGAACGAAGTCTGTATGGGTAGGTGCGATCTATTGAGGTGTACCTTGGCTATAACATATCACAAGCATATCTGGGTAGAATAAAAGATAAAAACGCAGCAGGTAAAAAACAAAAATTTTATTTTTGGCCTTCTTGCCCTATGCCCTGGGCAAGAGGCCTATTGAGAGCGGGCAAATCGCCCACCATGGGCGTTTTGCCTTACAAGCGAGGGCGTCTCTTGCCTCTTCATATGCAGCACATCTAAATTCTTAGTCTTAAAGTTCATAACAAAGGATAAAAGAAACAAAATGTTGTATAAAAGTAAAATTTGCTGAGTTACACTTGACTAGGGAAGTAATTGCAACATCTAGTGCAAATTCAAAGTAGGCCTATGTTGAACTTTAAAATCTGAACACTTGTAGCCTATATACAGTACCAAAGGTTAAAAAAATGAGAACTTGCTGAGTTACCTACTCGGCTACAATAAACAGTCCAGTGCAAAAAAAAGTAGGCATAGGTCTCTTCTTATTCAGAGTCATCGGAATCACAATTTGGACAGATGAATTGAGCCGTTCCTTGGGTGCACTCCTCATGGGCCCAGTGGAGACAAATCTGGCACTGGACCCACACATCTCGGGGTCTGCTGTTGCGATAGGGCTCACAACATATCAGACATGGCCATTCCTCTTCTTCCTGATCTGAATCTTTTCAGGTTCACGACGCTTCCTCTTCTTCTTTGACTTGCCTTGGCTTGCCTTCTTTTCTTGTCGCGTCTTTTGGACAGTCTGTTTTGAGTGCCTTTCTTCCAGCCTGGCTTTAAAGGGAGAAGAAGTCAACACTGTTGCAGATTCTGCCTTCCTTGATCTCGGTCTCTTGGACTGGATCTTTGGGAGTGGAGAAAATCTATGGATCAGTTCTGCAATCTCTTCTTTTTTCTGGAGGTTGAGGCCTCGGGGTCTGTCCTTTGCTCTTGTGGGACAAATGAAGATGAGGGGTCAGGGTGTGTCTGCTGCTCTGGGGTTGGGAAATCAGCTGGCGTGGAGGTGAGAATGAAGACGCCTCAGGGATCTCAGCTTGTGATGTAGGACCTTGAGGCTCGTCAATCCATCTGTCCACTACACAATCGTAGTGGCCAACATTCTGGCCAATGTTCCTGAACTGGACGACCCAGTCTGGGAAGGGTATCTTCTCCGTAGGTTTGGATCACCATGCTGTTTGCGCCACAAAACCACAATTTTTTTTCCCCAGGACCTTGCTTGTCGCCACGAGTTCAAGCTCACCAGGTAGGGATTTTGAGTCGGCCATGGCGACAATGCGTTCATCCATGGAACCAAAGCGAATCCAGTGCGGTAAATCTGATTGTTTCAACATCAAGATCTTTGTATTCGTCGTAATTGTCCCACATGAAAGAGATGACCTGTGCCCGGAGACCGTCTGCCTTGCCAGTCTCTACGGCATGCAGAACTGTGCTCAACAGTTTGCCATGCTCATCCCTTTGGGCAGTTTGAAGCCTTCTGTCCAAGCCTATCACTAGACTTCTAAACAGGCACCGGCCGTCTCCTGATGTTGTAATGACCTCAACGTCTGCCTGATGAGCTGGAGTCTCTACATTGGCAGCCTGTTGGTCAGGGGTGCGGTCAGTTGGCTGGTTTCTGACTCCTGGAGGGTCACCATTTGCATCTTCTTGCTGAGATGGAGTCTCATGGGCAGGGCTGCAGGCAGTTGGGGGGCTGACCCTCTGGGAGATCTTCTTCAGTCATCAAGGCTGGCTCAAAGTCGACGTCAGTGAAGACGTTTGGATCATATGGCCAGAGACCACATGTCCTGAATCCCTGGATTGCCCTGTCAGGAAGAGCTGTTCTCATGAAGGCCTTTCCTGACAGGCCAGCAATGTCATGGATGGTGACTCGCTTGCCGGGATTTGCCACCATCCAGCTGTCCATCTCTCGTGTTGAAGGCTGTTTTGAGAGGCTTGAAATAACTTCTGTCCAGAGGCTGCAACTTGTGTGTGCTATGAGGCGGCAGTGTCAGAAGTTCTATGCCATTTTCTCTGCAGAATTCAACAGCTCCCAGTGTTTTGTGGCTGTGATGCCCATCCAGCAGAATGAGATGAAGTTTGTCACATGAGGTGTTGGTAAACTTCGCAAAATGTTCCAGCCACCTCACAAAGAGGGTCAGAATCTGTCCAGCCACTTGGACTTGCATAACCTACTGCTTGAGTTGGGGCGTCTTTCATCAGTGAGTCCACCATTCTCTTTCGAGGAAAGATGTACATGGGTGGTAAAAATACCCCTGCTGCGCTGCATGCACACACAATGCTCAGCGCTGGTCACCTTCCCAACTGGCGAGCACCCTTTGGAGCCATGACCTTCCCAGGTGTTCTGCACAGTTGAGAGTCCCGATTCGTCCATATTCCAAATGCGTGAGGGTGGGTACTCATGCTTGTCCAGGAGCTCTTTGTACAGGCGAAAAAAAAATTCTGGACTTGCTCCTTGTTGAACCCCACTGCACGGGAAAGGCTTGTTGCTTGTGGCTGCCGAATGCTAAGGTTATGCCGATCGAGAAAGCTGTGGACCCAGGCAGTCCCAGCCAATCTTGTTTCTTTATTGAAAGGATGATGAAGGCCTGCCTTTTCAGCGATTTCAAAGGCAAGACGCTGTAGATCCTTCACTCTCAGCCATGCAGACGTCTTTGCATACTACAATATGCTCTTTCAGCTGGCACTGTATCTCGGTGAGAAGGGCCTTCCTGTATCGTCCGAAATTCAACACCCCAGGTTCAAGCACCTTCTTGTCCCTGTGACGACGAAGTGTTCGAGCAGGCACACCGTACTCCTGCTGGCTCGGATTAAAGGAACACCGTTGCTGACTGCCCTCAAGGCTTCGGACAAAATGCTGCTATGCCCATATTTTCCCCTCTCCGTCTTTCTCTTGTAGTTCGTCACCATTTCTGAAAACAATAACAAAACACTTTTGTTTTATTAACAGTAATAGAAACAGAAAGCATCTTCAAACCAAGGTATTTAATAGCATTTTAGCCCTGTGCAGTACACAAGGAAAAAGTAAAAAAAATATCCTAAATAGGGGGAGTTGGTGGTTTGGTGACTATGGCCTATGTTCCACTTGGGGCATAAAAGCATGGTACAGCTTGGGATTTTTGCTATTTAAGTATGTGATCGTAAGGAATATAGTGAAACTACTTCATATAAATAAGCGAGGCATAACGCCTTGTGTTTGAGGCAAAAAGCCCACCGGTAGGCCTTTTGCCTTGAACCCAGTATGGGCCTTTTGCCTGACTATGACTCAGTGATGATGTTTTGGTAATAGTGCGGGAAAATGGCGACGTATACTGCATCAACTGGCATTGAAAGGTGCGCGAAAGATTCCTCTAACATATAAATGAAAACATTTCAGAAATTCATCTGTTGCCTAGACAGTGTCACAAAACATTCTGAAGACAAAAGGTACAAAAATAAGGCCTAATTTTTCTAAATTCTATAAAAAAAAAAACGTACCTTTTGCATGGAGGCTTCAAAACTTCGTGCTGCAGCGTCAGCGGGCAAAGGGAAGCTATCCAAATGCTCCAAGGTGAGTATTGTCCCTTGGTTTCTGAGAAGCCGGGGGTGGGCGTTTGACTTTGACTGGGCCTCTTGCCTGACCCTACCCTACTATTTTTGCCACAGGGAATCAGAAACAAGGGCTTGAACACACAACACATTTTTTTGTTTTTGACCTCTGGCTCTGAGGTGCAGCGAAGGGCCAAAAAAAATTGACATTTTTGTTTATGTAAACTATGCAGCGAAGAGCCCAGAAAATAACATTCTTGTTTATGTAAACTATGCAGCGAATAGCTCTGAAAATGGCATTCTTGTGTATGTAGAAGATGCAGCGAATAGCCCTGAAAATGACATTCTTGTTTATGTAGAAGATGCAGCGAATAGCCCTGAAAATGACATTCTTGTTTATGTGAACTATGCAGCGAATAGCTCTGAAAATGACATTCTTGTGTATGTAGAAGATGCAGCGAATAGCCCTGAAAATGGCATTCTTGTGTATGTAGAAGATGCAGCGAATAGCCCTGAAAATGACATTCTTGTTTATGTAGAAGATGCAGCGAATAGCCCTGAAAATGACATTCTTGTTTATGTGAACTATGCAGCGAATAGCTCTGAAAATGACATTCTTGTTTATGTAAAAGATGCAGCGAATAGCTCTGAAAATGACATTCTTGTTTATGTAAAAGATGCAGCGAATAGCTCTGAAAATGACATTCTTGTTTATGTAAAAGACGCAGCGAATGTTTTGGACGGAAAGAAGCTTAAATGGAGACCCCGTTGTTCACAAACTGATTTTTGTTTTTCATTTTCGTCAGTTTCATTCAAAACAGTATTACTGATGTCGGGTCACTCGAGTCGCCGCCATATCCTGTAATTCTCTGCGATTGGTGGAAAGAACTGTCGGTATTTGCCTGCTGGGAGTGTTTTTTCAGACAGACACAAGCATACAGCGAATCGTTAAGTACACAAGCTGGTTTTGCGTGCAAGCGCTCTCTCCCTGCATCTTGCCCCATCTCTCTCTCTCTCTCTCTCTCTCTCTCTCTCTCTCTCTCTCTCTCTCTCTCTCACACACGCACACGCACACACACACACACGCGCACACATTCAAGTGTGGGTATGAACTTACTTTAGATTAAGCACGCATCGTGGAAGAAGAAGGGAGCAAGAAACTCGGTTTCTCTCTCGCCCAGAAGCTGAGACTAGCACAGATGCTTTGTGACTAGTGGCGGCTCGCTATCAGAACGTGATGACAGGGGGGGAAAACTGAATTAAAAGTTTGTAGTTAGTTATTTCATTTAAAGTCTTCTCATCGTGACGATGATTTTAAACTCTATCATCAAATACAGCAAAACTTTGTTAAGTTTTTGAAAAATCATCCCCAAAAAATTGAAATGGGGAAAGAGAGAGAGAGAGAGAGAGAGAGAGAGAGAGAGAGAGAGAGAGAGAGAGAGAGAGAGCTGAAATAAAAAAAAAAAAACTACTTTATGTCAAACTTTTTCTGACTCGCAGACCTCTTTCTTTCTAAAGTTATTGATAGTAAAAAAAAAAAAAAAAATACAGCATTTTAAAAAAGCGCAGGGGAAAACAAACTTTAGCAGACATATTTGTTGCAGCAACCTTTTTTTAAAAATCTAATTATTTACCAAAGGCTCAGAATAACATGTGATATATTGTGTCTAGAACCTACATTGTCCTGAGTAAGAGAAGAGAGAGAGAGACAGCAAAAGAGAGAGAGAGAGAGGGGGGGGGGGGGGGAGAGAGGAGGGAGAGAGAGAGAGAGAGAGAGAGAGAGAGAGAGAGAGAGAGAGCAGGCAGACCGACCGACAGACAGACAGAAACAGAGAGACACAGAGACAGAGAGAACGAGACAGACAGACAGACACAGAGACAGAGAGGCAGAGAAACACGGAGACAGACAGACAGACAGACAGACAGACAGACAGATGTGGAAAGGTAAAGGAAGGAAACAGCGGGGCATAAAGGAAGTAAACGCAATAGAAGAGAGAAAGTAGAAAAACCCATGCCACGACAAACTGCAATTAACAATGAAATATTAAACTATAAGAACAGGAAAAAAACAAACCCGCCGCAGAAATCAGTGTCATGACTATCAGAAGAAAAAAAAAAACAGAACAAAAGAAAAGTAAAAAGATGGGAAGAAAAAATTAGGAAAAGAACAGAAACGAACAGTTGAAAATAAATTGCATGATAATGAAATAACGGAAGCGAGAAAAAACAAAACAAAACAATCAACGCCATGAGGAAAAATAAAGTGAACCACCAACCCTACGAAAAACTCTCCCCACCCCTCCTCTTCCCCCCTCCGTCTTCTTCGCCCCTCCCCACCCATCCTTCTCCTGAGGCCCTGAGAGAGAGAGAGAGAGAGAGAGAGAGAGAGAGAG
>JADBJO010008140.1:0-5000 GCA_016801955.1 Conus betulinus | reverse complement strand
CCCCCTCCATCCTACCCCCATCTGTGTCATGCTGTAAAATCCATGCCTCACAAACCCATGTCACGCCGGTAATCAGCCTCCTCCCACCTTTTGACCACCCCTTCCATGTCGTGCCCTGAAATCATGCAACCCCCCCCCCCCCCCCTTTTTTTTTTTTTTTAAACCCATACCCCAAATCACATCACAACCTGAAATCCGTTCCCCTCAACCATTCATGTGTTAGACCTAAATCTGCACTACCCGTGACTCCTGTCACACCCTGCATCCGTCCCCTCTTCCCCTCCCTCCTCTGCATCCCTATCCATGTTACGTCCGGCATCCATGCCCCCTCCCCCCCCCCCCCCCCCCCCCCCCCCCCCCCCCCGTAAATCTCTCACCCCCGCCCATGTCACGCCCTGCACCTGCACCATAACCTTCACAATGTTGAATGCTTTACCTGCGTACTCCATGCAAGCCACTATGTCGCACACTGCATTCGAGATCCCCATCCATGTCACACACTGCATCTAAGACGTCGTGTCCCCCCCCACCCCCCGCCATCCTATTACCTTTCATTTCCTCCTCCTCCCCACCCCCTTCCCCCCTCCCACGTACGCCGATATATGTTTTGCGCCCTACGTTTGTGCCTCTCCTCCCTCCAAACCCCCACCCCCTTCTTCGATTCGCCCATCTTGGTCACTGCATGCATCTGTGCTCCCCACTCCCCCTTAAGCTGCCTACACTCTCCCTCCTCCAAATTACGCCAATCCATGTACATTCACGCGCCAACCCCCCCCCCCCCCCCCCCCCCCCCCCCCCCCCCCCCCCCCCCCCGCCCCCCCCCCCCCCCCCCCCGTCACCCTTACACACACACACCCATGACATGCCCATTTTCCTCCCTATCATACCCTTCCCCCCACCCCCGCCTCTATATCACGCTGTAACCCCCCCCCCCCCCCCCCCCCCACCTAAATCTACGTCATACTCTGAAATCGGCCTTCCTCATCCCCCCCCCCCCCCCCCCCCCCCCCTCCTCAACCCATTTGACGCCTTGCAGCAGCACGTTCTCCCCATCACCCACCCCCCATGTCACGCCCAGCAACCGCGACCGCAACCCCCCCTCCCCTACCCCCATGTCATACGCTTTATCATACGCTGTACTCCCCCTCCCTGTCCTTCATACCCGTAACCATGTTGAACGCTGCATCCGCGACCCCACACCCATGGCACACCCTGCATCTGCGCCCCCGCCTATCCCCCCCCCCCCCCCCCCCCCCCCCCCCACACCCACGTCCTGCTCTGTATTTGCTTCTCCCCACCCCTCTACCACGTACATCCATCCAAGTCACGACCAGCATCCGCCCCACGTGCACCTCTACCCCTAGCACACCCTGCATCTGTGCCCCACCGTACGCCCGCCGACTGAAGGAACGAATGACTGAACGAACGACTGAAGGAATGAACGACTGAACAACCGACAGACCGAATGAACGATTGAACGACCGAATGAACGACTCAACGAACGACTGAGCAAATGAACGAATGAATGACCGACTGAAAAAATAAACGATTGAACGACCGACTGATCGAATCGAATGAATGATTGATGGACTGTCCGAAAGAACGACTGAACGAGCGACCGACCGAACGAACAGTTGCACGAACGAATGGCTGAACGACCGACTGATCGACTGAACGAACGAATGACTGAACGACCAACTGATCGACTGAACGAATGAATGACTGAGCGACCGACTGAACAAATGAATGACTGAACGACCGACCGACCGACTAAACAAATGAATGACTGAACGACCGACTGATCGACTGAACAAATGAATGACTGAACGACCGACTGAACAAATGAATGACTGAACGACCGACTGATCGATTGAACAATGAATGACTGAACGGCCGACTGACCGACTGAACACATGAATGACTGAACGACCGACTGACCGACTAAACGAATGAATGACTGAACAAGCGAAAGACCGAACAAATCTACGAGCGAGTGACTGAACGCGTGACTGATCGAATTAATGGCTGAAGGCCGACTTACCGACTGAACGATTGAATGACGAAACGACCGACTGACCGAAAGAACGACTAAAAACGAGCGACCGACCGAACAAACAGTTGCACGAACGAATGACTGAACAGCCAACTGATCGACTGAACGAAATGAATGACTGAACGACTGACTGACCGACTGAACGAATGACTGACAGAACGACCGATCGACTGAACGAACGAATGACTTAACGAACGACGAAAGGAATGAACGCTCGAACAAGTGACGGACCGAATAAATGTACAAACGAATGAATAAACAACAGGCTGACCAACTGAACAAATGAATGACTGAGAAAGTGACTGTCCGACTGAACGACCGACCGATTGACTGAACGAGCGGTTAATCGACTGAAAGAATGAATGACTGAACGAGTGACCGACTGACTGAATGAAACAATGGCTGAACGAGCGATCGGCCGAACAAATGTCTGAATGAACTGGACAACAAAACGACCGACTGAACGAATGACTGAAACAGGCGATTGACCAACAGAATGACTGACTGACTGAACGGGCGACCGACCGAACAAATCTATGAACGAATGACTGAACAACTGACTGACCAACTAAACGAATAAATGAACGACGACGACTGAACAAATGAGTGGTTGAACGGCCGACTGACCGACAGAACGAATGACTGGCAACTGACGGAACTGAATGAATGACTGCACTCGCAACCGATTGACCAAACGAACGAACGAATGATTGAACGACCGGCTGTACGAATGAAAGACTGAACGACCGGCTGAACGAATGAATGACTGAACGAGCGACTGAACGAATAAATGATCAAACAAGCGTACAAACGAATGACTGAACGAATGAATGACTGAACGAGTGACTGAAACGAATGAAGGAAGGAACGAGCAACCGACCGAACAAATGTACGAACGAACGACTGAACGACCGACTGAACGAATGTTTGTCTCAACGACTGACCGACCGAATGAATGACCGAATGAGCAACCGATTGACCGAACAAACGCACGAAGAAAACAAAGAATGAATGGAAAAACGAACGAACGAACGAACAATCGAACGATGTTCGAAAGAAAGGAAGAAATGAAGAAAGAACAACAAGAAAGAAAAACAAAATTCACAAAGAATGAAAATATATAAACACGATTCTAAAACATACTCGTCTTAACACCACGGAGTTAGGCGGGGGATAGAGGAGAGAGAAAAAAAATGACATTTTAAGCAGCTGTATGTGCCATTGATTTTAATATAAAACATCTAAATTGTACATATAAAAGTAAAAAATCTAAAATTTCGATAGGTAATACTGTGATTACCATATCACAGGGCACACGCACTGCAAACCTTTGTTTAGACGGATAATAAACAATTATATAAGTAAATACATTGAAAAACAAATACAGTAAACAATGAATCCATTACTAAGTAACTACCAAACGTTCTGTGGTGTTAATAGCTCTAGAGTGTGGGCGGGTGGATTAAAGGGGGTACCCTTTCACATTTGGGTATTCCTGTCACCGCACTAGGCGAAGTGACGACATTTAGCAACGACTTTCGTCCGCTGAAAATGAGCAATGTTCGGGATGGGGGATGGGGGGGGGGGGGGGGGGGAGTGACATTTAACGTGGACACTGCTGGACCGGACCTGTGACGTCTAGAAACTTCCACAAGGTGGGTTTTTCGGGGGTGGGTGGGGTGGGGGGGTGGGTGGTTTCAGTGTGACTAAGCGGAGGACATACCGTTCCATACAACACGAGCGCGCGTACCCATGAATACTTAAAACATTTTGCAGGTGGCTGCAAATGCGTGGTGGGCGAAGGGTATGCCTTGCTTTACAGAATTCAAACAAAAAACATTACAACTTAGCACACATGGGTGCACGAGCCCATGCATGCGCTTGTTCCATTCCACGTGCAAGTGTTCCAGACGAGGCCATACTGTACTATAGACTACAGACTTTCGCTAAACACCCCTAAACACGCAGGCACATGTAAAGGGTAGCGCGCACACGTGCGCTCGCAAACCCACATGCACAAACCCACCGCTCTCTTCGTAATAAGATCTATTTAAGAAATAAAAAATGAAAGAGGAAAACGAAGTACGTTCAAAATGTCAAAAAAAAAAAAAAAAAAAAAAAAAAAAGCAGCAGCTCTAATGGGCTATGAGGGTATCACTTTCTCAGTACAGTCGTAGCCGCTTATAACGAATCGCCAGGGACATTCAAATTTGCTTCGTTATATCCGGCTTTCGTTTACAACCGACGCGCCGGCTATAGCGAATTTCGATCCGGTTACTTCGTTATATCCGGCGTGACTCTCTCTCTCTCCCCCCCCCCCCCCCCCCCCCCCCCCCACAAAGATTTGCTGTAGTGTTATCAGATGTAGAACTTGTGATGAAATCAGTTGCGAAATTTGAAGGATAGTCAAAGTCAGGATAATGCATCAAAATGCAGTATAATAGATATATGAATGAATAATACTATTCATCGCATGTAGAGGAGATCATCGTTTGATTGAGTAGATGGTTGAGTCAGTCTTACAATTTCTTTTTTTTTTTTCTTTTCTTTTTTTTTTCTCTAACGTTTCTTTTCTTTCTAAAGATATTGGATTACTCCTGTGAGATAGGACATCCGGAGATGTTCCGATTATATGTTTTTTTAACCTTTGATTTAATGCACACTGGGAATAAGTGGGTACTTTTTGTTTGCAGTGAAAGGAACAGTTACCCCATCTCCCCCCCCCCCCCCCCCCCTTCCCCTTATCAAAAGACCTCTTTGATAATGGTGGGAGAAAGGGGCAGAGGAGGGTTGGGGTTGGGGAGACGACGAAGGCGAGGCGGGGGGTGGGGGGTGGGGGGGGGGGGGGGGGGGGGAGAGAGGAAGACAGCATAAAGAACATACTGCTCAACAGAGACCAATTTCACTCATCCGACTAGCTGCTGGACTTCGACAAGAAGGTATGGTG
>JADBJO010008139.1:90702-100867 GCA_016801955.1 Conus betulinus | reverse complement strand
TCTCCTCTCTCTCTCGTTACTCTGTCTCTCCTCTCCTGTCTGTCTCTCCTCTTTCTCTTTCTTCCCTCTGTCGCTGTCCGCTTTCTTTTCTATCTGTCTCTGTCCTATTCTTCCTCTTCCCTCTTGCTGTCCCTCTCCTCACCTCGGCGTCTCTCGTCTCGCGCTCTCCTCCTCCTATCCTCTTCTCTCGAAAACAACTCCCCTCCCCCCCGTCTCTCTCCTGTCCTCTCTCGTCTTCTCACTCCCTCTCGGTCACTCTCTCCGCTCCTCTCGCGCCTCTCTCGAACCCCTCCACCTCTCTCTCCATGTCTCCGGGGGGGGGGGGGTGGGGCGTCTCGCTCCACCCCCACTCCCAGTAGAGTCTCGGTTCTCTTCACCTTCAACGCTCTCTCATCCGGTCTCTCGTTTTTGTCCACTCTCTTCTCCTCTCTCCTTCTCTCCTCGCTTCTCTCCTCCCTCCCTCCCCCCGTCCCCCCCCCACCCTCCTCACCTCACCCCCTCCCCCCCCCCCCTCTCTCTCTCTCTCGGTCAGTAATTGGAGAAGTCAGACAGTAGTTCAGGATGAAGTTGTAACGTCAGCCACCGGGAAACGGTTCTGAGGATAAGGGGAACAAGCGGCGAAGAGGAGGAAGTGGATGAAAGTCGTGGGGCGGGTGTCTTGTGATTTATCTTCGTCATTATTCTCTTGACGCGCTGTCGGAGATTACTACTTAATTTCACACGCTGAAAGAAAAAAACAAAAAAAAAAAATATATACTAATTACTGCTAAGGTCGTCCTTGGGCGATTCTGCTATGACTGACTACTGTTAAAATAGGTAGTTCTGAACTCTCTCTCTCTCCTCTCCTCTCCCTCCTCTCTCTCCCTCCTCGCTCGACTCTCTCATCGCTCATCCTTCTCCCCCCCCCGTCGCTCCCCCTCGCTCCTCTTCCCTCTCCCCTACTCTCTCCCGTCTCTCGTCTGCATCCCTTCCCCTCTCCTCCTCTCCCTGTTGTTTTCAGTTGTGAATTTTTGATATTTCCCTACTTTTTTTTTTTCTTCCGACGATCGGATGATTTTCTTCACTCACATACTCTCCTCCCTCCTCTCTCTGTTGGTGTGTGCAACAAAGACTAACCGCTGTCTTTTTCTTTGTCTCTGGTCTGTCTGTCTGTCTGTCTGTCTGTCTGTCTGTCTCTGTCTGTCTTTCTGTCTGTCTGTGTCCTGGCTTCCTGCTGTCTCTCTCTCCTCTCTCCCTTTGGTGTGGGCGTATTTAACTTGTACATTCTCCTCTCTCTCACTCTCGTCTCCCGCCACTCCTCTCTCTCTGTTTGTTTGTATAACGAAAATGTATGTTTTCTCTCTCTGTCTGTCTGTCGTCGGTCGTCTCTCTCTTATTCTCTCTCAAATCTGTGTGTGTTGCTTACGAGTGGTAACGTTTTTCTTCAAAACTGATATAGATTATGCATTGTGCAACGTCATATACTTGTTTAAACTGTTTCCTGTAGTTTTCTTTATAATTCCCTTTTATTGAGAGCTGACAGGATTTAAAAAAAAAGTGCACACTGGTGATTATTCCGTTTGCCTTCCTCATCAAAAAAGCAACTTTTAAATCGATCGTTCCCTCTTCAAGTCCCACCTCTCTCTCTCGTCGCATCCTCTCTCTCTCTCTCTCTCTCTCTCTCTCTCTTCTTCTCAAGAATACGCGCGCGCGCGCACACACACCACAGCACGCACACACACACACACATACACACGCACACACACCACACAACACGCACACACACACACACACACACACCACATAACACGCACACACACACACACACGCACGCCACACACACACACACACACCACATAACACATCACTCAAACACACACACACACACACACACACAACAAACACACCCACACAACCCACACACACACACACACACACATACCACACACACACACACACACACACACCATACACACAACACACACCACACACACACACACCACCACACACCACCACAAAACGTGGTGATCATGCTATTGGAGTACAGATAGTATATCAGCCAGAAAAGCTTCCAACGCACCTACATGACTACATGGCTCCGCCCCCCACCTCCCAAAAACCAACACCCCCCTTTTGCACCGCCCCCCCCCCAAACAAACCCCCCCCCCCCCCACCCCCCCCCCCTCCGCCCTCTTCCCAACCTTCCCCCCCCCCCCACCCCCCCCTTCCCCCCCCCCCCCCCCCCCCCCCCCACCCCGCCCCACCCCCCCCAAACCCCCGCCCCCCCCCCCCCCCCCCCCCCCCCCCTCCGTCCCCCTCTTCGTCCTTCTTACGAATACACCTCGCCCCCTCACTGCTTTACAAAACTGTGGGCCTTGGCTTGCCCTCGCGACCCACCACCCCGCCCCCCCTGCCCCCCCTCTTCCCCTCTTTAGTTCCGCTCCGCCCCCCCCCCCCCTCCTTCCTCTCCGTCCTTACGAATAAACCTTCGCCCACGCGTTCTCTTTACCAAAATCTGTGCTTTGCTCCTTCCACCGACCCCCTGTGCCGCCCCTCTCCGCTCCGCCCTCCCCCTCCCCCCCCCCCCCCCCCCCCCCCCCCTCCCCAAGTCCCCGCCAAGATCCATCTAATCTTTCCTTTAAAGTCTGCACCTTGCGTCCCCCTCTTATACCCTCCCTGTTTTCCCCTCCTCCTCACTACCCCACTCCCCCACCCACTCCTTCCGCTGCCTACAAAATTTGCTGCGAGGTTTCTTCTTCTGCTGCCAGTCCCGACCAATAGTTATTACCCCACCACCCCCTCCCCCCTCCCCCCGCCCCGCGTGCCCCACCACCCCAACGTTAATTAAGTAATTAGTACTGCCTCCCTGAAAAGGGTAGGAACCAACTCAACGAAAGAAAAGAAGAAGAGTGCTGAGGTCTATTAATGTATTAATTGTATGTATGTTATGTATGTATGTATGTTATTTAGTTGTATCTCCTACTGTCTATCCTACTGGTCTAATCCGGCCTAGCTGTCCTATGGGATCTAACTATAACGCGCGCAGCGCGCGCGCCGCCAATGCTGCAGCGCGCGCCGCGCGCGTGTGTGTGTTTGTGGTACAAAATAGTGTAGTGTGTTGTGTGTGGTGTTGTGTGTGTGTGTGTGAGTGAGTGAGTGTGTGTGTGTGTATGTGTGTTGTGTGTGTTGTGTGTGGGTGCGTTGTTTGTGTGCGTGTGTGGGTGTGTGTGTTGTGGGGGTGTGTGTGTGTGTGTGTGTGGTGTTTGTGTTGTGTGTGTGGTTGTGTTGTGTGTGTGTGTGTGTGTGTGTGTGTTCTTGTGTGGGTGTGGTGTTGGCTGTGTGTGATGTGTGTGTGGTGTGTGTGTGTTGTGTTGTGTGTGGTGTGTTGTGTGGTGTTGTGTGCGTGGGTTTGTTGGTGTGTGGACTGTGTGTGTTGTGTTGTGTGTGCGTGTGTGTGAACCTAAGTGTGTTGTGTGCGTGTGCTGTGTGTGTGTTTTCAATCCAGATTTGGAGATATGGAAAAAACAGAGCTTTAAGTTTAGGTTGTTGGGTGCTGTGTGTGTGTGGTTGTGTGTGGGGTGTGTGTGTGTGTTGCGTGCGTGCGGGCTGTGCCGTGCGTGCGTGCGCCGCGCGCGCGCGTGTGTGTTGTGTGTGTGACACTAAACTGACATGGAGTTTGTCCCCCAAAGGGAAGCAAAATCCTGAAAGCACTAAGTTCTCCCTATAACAGTGCAGTGAGTGTGACCTGGAACGGTCGTCGGCAAGACAAAGCATTTAACCCATTACTTCGTGCTCAGTCAGTAAATACGACAAGCAGGGTCGGCCTGTGATCCAGCACGGAACAGACTCCCCGCCCCAGGACTTCCTCCGGATAGAAATCGATTGTAACGGCCAGTGCACACCCTGATGTAAGTGGTTGGAAGCCAGAGCTTGCACTGGAAACAGTTTCATACAACGTGACCTATTTTGGAAGCCTGCAGATGAATCGCGTGACGTAATAAGTGTTGCTGACAGCCGACAGAAGTCGGATGATTAGGCCGCATGCACACAGACACAGACAGACAGACAGACAGACAGACAGACAGCACAGACAGACCCAAACACACACACACACCACACACACACACACCACCACACACACACGCACGGCACGTCACACCACACACACACACACACACACACCACACACACCACACACCACGCAAACGCACGCACCCGCATCACACACACACAACACACAACACACCCACAACACACACAATACACACCACACCACCACACCACACACACACACACACACCCACACCACACACACACACCACAGGGCACACACTGTGACCACTCACTACACACTTCACAAAGGTTGGCAACAATCTGTTTTCCATCGATACTGACTGATTCAAGGCTTGCAGGCCATGGGCGTTGCTATATAATCATCATCGTGATAACGGCTAGGGCTTCATGCGTCTGTTGGTCAGTTTGTTTCATCAAGGAGGCTTCACTGTGTGTGGACTAATCCATCATATGCTACCCATAACAAACTACGAGACCACAGTGCGCAGTTTATGGACAAATTTATAATTACAATGAATGGATTTCATACGATGGGTGTCATGGATACGATTTTAGAGTAGGTCTCTCACTATCGCCTGGTCAGACCATGGGATACATACCAAGCTAACAATATTGCTGTCTGCATCAACAATTTTAGTTGTAGTGTTGTGTGTGTGTGTGTGTGTGTTTGCGTGAGTGTGCACGCCAATGTATGCATCTAACGTGTGTGTGTTGTGTTGTGTGTGTGTGTGTGTGTGGTGTGAGAGAGGCGAGCAGAGAGAGAGAGAGAGAAGAGGGAGATTGAGAGAGAGAGAGAGAGAGAGAGAGAGGCAGAGATAGAGAGAGAGAGAGAGAGAGAGAGAGGAGGATGGGTCCCCTGTGTGGCATTCTGTGTGTGTGTGTGTGTTGGTGTGTGTGGTGGTGTGTGTGGTGTGTGTGTGTGTGTGTCTGTGTGTGTTGATATAGAGTGATTATTTTTACTTGCTATTGCAATGTAGAGGCAGCGATTGCGCATTTATTGCGATATGTTCAAGCCCTCCTCTTGGATGAAGTCCCTTCATCTTTTCATCACTTTCAAGTACCAAAGCGAAAGAATTACAACAGCCTGGTTCACAACTTCATTCATGGGGGTGACCAAGTGAGGGCTTAAATCAAGACCAAGGCCCTTTGTCTCTCAGGGCGGCAAATAGGCCTAGCCCATTTCATACCTGGGTGAAAATCTGGAAGGGGGTGCATTCTTGTCCGGTACCAACCGTGAACAGCCTCTTGTATTGGTCGACGGTGTCGGAGTCCGTCTTTGAAGTAGTTTCCGCCCGCTTGAAATTTGTTTCCCGTGTCCCACACCGGCCTCAAGAGTCAAGCCGGCGTGCTTCGACTGCCCACTGGAAACTGACACCACGTATTTGTTTCGACCTGACCCGCTCTGTGTGTGTTGAGTGGTGGTGGTGGTGAAGCACGTGGTCATTTTCACATCCCTTGCTCCGGCCTTCGTGGTGACACGTTCCGGTCAGTCAGAGCCCCAGCTGTGCGTGAGGTCAGAGGTCGTGTGTGAGGAGTTGATGGTCAGGTTATTCAGTGACATGCCGAATTTGCCCCCTCCCCCCCCCCCCCCCCCTCCCCCCCCTCTTTGTTTTTGTTTTTCTTTTCTTTTTTTTTGATTTAAAAAATTTCATTCCGTTTGATATTTCTCGATACCATGTGCTCTATCGCTGTTCACTGTGCCCGTCCATAAAGTGAAGCCAAACCGAAACGAGCCGACAGAAACGGCGATTGAGGTAACTTTTGAAACGGTACACAGTGCAAACTTCGACGTGAAGTGAATTAACGAATTTATTTAGCACAGTGTGACACATTGTTAGATCGTTTTTAGATATAAAAGTTGATACGTACCGCATAGTGTCAAATGCCAAGGAAGTCAATGAATGAAGTTTTGATATACAGTTCTTAAGTTCGTTGTTTTATTTCCCCCAAGTAGCAAGCACACCACACACACACACACACACACAACACACACACACTAATTTGCAAGGATTTTGAGATAACAACACACACACACCACACACACACACACACCACACACACACACACGCCACGCACCGCACACACACACACACATGTGCGCATGCACATGCACGCCACGCACATGCATGAACCCACACCACACACACACACACACACACACACACCAACACACCACATAAACACACCATAAACACACCGCAACGCACGCACATGTGACCATCTATTTTGAATTAATTCCTGGTCAATTAAGTAGTAGTATAGTGCAGTTTAATAGCATTTTTCTTTTTTGCCATCAGTTTTCTACAGTATAAAATGGGTACCTGCTTCAGTTCAGGAAAGGTTAAGGCGGCGGAAGTAGAGGGGAAAGGCCATGTCTTCCCATAATACTGTGTCCTACGCACGGGTGAATCTCAGTTTCCTGCTGCTCCTCCATCAGTTGTAGGGTACGGGATTTAAACCACACCCTTAAAAAAAAAAAACCCCTCATTTGTAATGATAGTTCAACTCAGTGACACCAACCCTGCCATTTTGCTCTAGGTTTTTTGTTTTGCTCTGATTCGACATCCCAGTAATAGACCTGTTCCGGGTAAAAAAAAAATAACCAAGGGACAAGATAACGCCTGTCTTTCCAAGTAGACGAATAGAGTTGCAAGTAGAGAGTTACCTCTTCTCAGATTATGGATCAAACAGACAGATGTAGAGAGTTACACATTTTATGTTGAAGTGCACGTCAGGAGAACGATGGAGCTATCGACTTTAGAAAAGTAGTCAAAAACTTACTGGAGAAAATTATTTTCGACAGGGTCGCCCTGTCTTCATCAGCTCACTGTTGCTGTTGTGGCAGCGAGGCCTGGTGGCGCGACTGTTGTGTGGGTGAACGGTTTGTCAGGATCTGATTGTAGATTGGGGGAAGTTCAAAGCCTTGATCTCTGTTCAGGCTGGGGCGTCTGGTCTTGATTTCGATGGCTTCTTTTTTAACTTTTCTTTTTGTGAGAAAGGGCTCTGTAGATAAGATCTTGGTTTCTTGGGGGCTGAACTGTGGCCTGTGGCTTGTAGGTGCTCGTGTATGGCAGAAGTAGGTCGGTTTTGGTGTTCCTGTAGGCGGGTGGTGAGTGTCTTGCTGTCCTCGCCAATGACGTATGGGCAGTATTGACACCCTACCTGGTACACTACACCACACTCGCTTGAGGGGGTCCCGTTTTTGTCTTTGACATGGGTCAGTTGCTGGCGTAGGGAGTTGGTGGATTTGTGGACACACTTTTGCATCCATGTTATTGGAAGGTCCTGGCTAGACGCTCTGAGACTCCTTTAATGTAAGGGATCCCCACTTTCACACTGTCCGTATTTGTAGAAGAAGGGTAGGAACCCAAGGGTTTGTCCCCACATCCATGCAGGGTATCCATTAGCGGAAAGGGCAGTCTTGATGTGTTCTTCGTCTTTCAGCTCTTCCTTCCTGTGGAACACAGTACAGAGGCTCTGTGCATGAGGGTGTTGACAACAGATCTCTTGTGCTGGAGGGGGGTGGTTAGAGTGAAAGTTCAGATATTGGTCAGTGTGGGTGGGTTTTCTATAGACGGTGGTCTCCATCCTGTCGTCATGGGTTTTGGGTGATGAGTGTGTCCAGGAACGGGATCTTCCCTTCTGCTTTCATTTTCCTAGGTGAACTGGATACTGTCGTCGATGGAATTCAGGTGAGTGGTGAAGCTGTCAACCTCCGTCTCCTCTCGCTTTGCGGGTCATGGTGTCATCCACAAAGCGGTAGCACATGCTGGGAGGGTTGGCAGCGGCCTCGAGGGCTACTTTCTCAAAATGTTCCATGTACAGGTTTGGCTACCACCGGAAATGCTGGCGAACCCATGGCAGCTCCTTGTTTCTTCTGCTGGTAAAACTCATGGTTGAAAGAAAATAGGTGCTAGTGAGACATGTAGTGGTGCTATCGACTGTCTGTATAACATTTGTACCGTTTTAACACACCCCATGTGTTGACATGATCTCCACTCTCCTCTCTCCTCTCTCTCTCACCCCCACTCTCTCCATCCCTCTCTCGTCTCTCTCCTCTCACTCTCTCTCTCTCTCTCCTCTCTCTCTGATTAAAACTGTTAAGCTGACTGATGGGTGCCGCATGACATTGGCGTGGCCACTAGCGGCATCTGTCCCATGAAAACGGCGGGGTCACTCCCTCTGAACGCGGGCTCGAACAAAGTTTACCTCCCTTTTAGATTTCCGAACCTCGTCTATCGTGAGAGTTTAAACAACCCCAGTGCCTGGTTCAGTCTCTCGATTTGACACAATAATAATAATAATAAGAATGATGATAATTATAATAATAGTACTACTACTACTACTACTACTTACTACTACTACTACTACTACTACTACTACTAACAAAGATAATGATAATACAATTTCAACAACAATTATGATAATAAGAAGAATGAGAATGATAATGATAATAATAACAGAACATTATAAAGCGCCATGCCAAAGGTTCTAGGCGCTGACAATCCCACTCTCGTGCACACAACGGGCTTGTCTACCTGGGTAGTGCCGATTGAAGAGCTGCCTGCCAGTGCCTCATTCAGGTGTTCATTTCCCGTGTCATCCAGTCCATATCGTTCACGACACCGTTTCCTTACTTCCTTTATTTCTTTTTTTCAATTTCTCACGCAGGGTGCATGCTATGTATAACGTGTCATCCACACCAACGACCAAACTTGCCTTCTCTTTCCGAAAGTTGGTGATGGATTTTACGTGTGTGCAAGATGATATGCGTACGTTCATACACAGAAACTAGGCTTATTGTCTCATTCGAAGGACTGTTTAGGAAATCCACTCTTCAAAGGAAACGAGATAAATCATGGGCAAGAGATAAGGAACTCAGTCTGGGTCTTACTATGCGTTGCTATCATTAATTGCCCAAGATCATTGTTGATATTAACGTCCTTGAATGATAGGGAACTTTATCCGTATTTCCACATTCCCATCTGATAAGAACTACCCATGAAATTAATGTGGAAATTGGGTAATTGTGCAATAAGTGTGTGTGTGTGTGTGTGTGTGTGGTGTGTGTGTGTGTGTGTGTGTGTGTGTGTGTGGTGTGTGTGCGTGTGTGTGTATGTGTGTGTGTGTGTGCGCGCGCGCGCGCGCGCGTGCATGTGTGTGTATATGTGTGTAATCTGTGTGTGTTGCGCGCGCGTGGCATGCGTGCGTGTGTGCGTGCGTGCGTGCGTGCGTGCGTGCGTGTGTGTGTGTGTGTGTTGTGTGTGTGTGTGTGTGTGTGTGTGTGTGTGTGTGTGTGTGTGAGCAGAATGCCACATTAAGAAGTACTCTCGATTTTTGTTTCACGCCATGTCGGACCCTAGCCGTTCAGTCGGCGCTCAATGGCATTGCATTGTCAATGTATTGGAATGTCCCGGGAAGATTCTCCATTGCCGGCGAGAGAGAGAGAGAGAGAGAGAGAGAGAGAGAGAGAGAGAGAGAGAGAGAGAGAGAGAGAGAGAGAGAGAGACAGACAGACAGACAGACAGAGAGAGAGACAGAGACAGAGAGACAGACTGACACAGAGACAGACAAAACAGAGAGACAGACAGACAGGCAGAGAGACAGAGACAGAGAGATAAGAGAGAGAGAGAGAGAGAGAGAGAGAGAGAGAGAGAGAGAGAGAGAGAGAGAGAGACAGACAGACAGACAGACAGACAGACAGACAGACAGACAGATAGACAGTCAGAGACAGAGACAGAGATATACGAGACACAGACAGGCAGAGAGACAGAGAGACAGACACAGAGACACACAGCGCCAGAGACAGAAAAGCAGAGACAGACAGACAGGCAGGCAGACAGAGAGACAGAGAGATAGAGGCAGAGAGACAGAGACAGAGGGAGAGTCAGCGTGTGTATGCTGGCGGGGGGGTGGGGGGGTGGGGGGGTGGGGGTGGTGGCTAGGACTGGCGGGGGGCGGGGGGGGGGGGGGAGAAAAGGGAGGAGAGAGGGGTTTGCGCAAGTCTGTGGGGTAGTCTGCACCTGTTGCAAAGATTTCAATATACCTGTGTGGAGAGGAGACCTTGACTGCCAAGGTGAGAGATGCTGCTCCGCGTTTTCTATGTTTACCT
>JADBJO010008139.1:85702-88202 GCA_016801955.1 Conus betulinus | reverse complement strand
GACGCTTATTTTCGTTCTACAGATAGAAAAAGTACGTGTGGTGAAGTATGCGAGCAAGTGAGGGAGTACGTGTGTATGCGTGTGTGTATGTGAGTGTGTGTGTGTGTGTGTGTGTGTGTGCGTGTGTGCGTGTGTGTGTGTGTGTGTGTGTGTGTGTGTGTGTGTGTGTGTGTGTGTGTGTGTGTGTGTGTGTGTGTGTGTGTGTGTGTGTGTGTGTGCGAGCGTGCGCGCGCGCGCGCGCGCGCGCGCGTGTGTGTGTGTTCATACAAAGTGTGTGTGTGTGTGTGTGTGTGTGTGTGTGTGTGTGTGTGTGTGTGTGTGTGTGAGAGAGAGAGAGAGAGAGAGAGAGAGAGAGAGAGAGAGAGAGAGAGAGAGAGAGAGAGAGAGAGAGATTTCCTCTCTTCGGAGATTCAAGTATAAGCTGCTTCACACAACTTAGCTGTTTTAAGTATCTATATGTCTGGTAAGGCCTTTTTACCACCACCCCCCCCCTCCTCCCCCCTCCTATCCCATTGTATCCTTTGGGAATTCTCAAGTATAAAATCACTCAAAGACGTTCATTGTGATGACCTTGTGCTCTTTTTGTTTTTCTTGTTACTTCCATTTTTCTAATTCAACACATTCTTGCCATTTGTCTGTTCTGCCCATCGCTGGCTGCTGATTCGTTTGGCTGTTTCCTTCCCCCGTGCCGGGCAGAATGGGACAGAAGTACAGAGTGTATGTCTCAGATGTGTGCTCATCTCACAGAATTACAGTCAATGATGTCCTGTTCCTGTCAACAATGTCCTGTTGTTGCCTGTCAACGATGTCCTGTTTTGTCTGTGAATAATGTCCTGTTGTCTGTGTATAATGTCCTTTTGCCTGTCAATAATGTCCTGTTGCCATCCAATGATGTCCTGTTGCCTGTCAATAGTGTCCTGTTGCCTGTCAATAATGTCCTGTTGCCTGTCAATAATATCCTGTTGTCTGTCAATAGTGTCCTGTTGCCTGTCAATAGTGTCCTGTTGTCTGTCAATAGTGTCCTGTTGCCTGTCAGCAAAGTCCTGTTGCCTGTGAATAATGTCCTGTTTTCTGTCAGTAGTGTCCTGTTGTCTGTCAGTAATGTCCTGTTGCCTGTCAACAATGTCCTGTTGTCTCTCAAGCGTTTATCACGACGTTCTCCTTTCCGACATGTCGCTTCCAGCAGAGTCATCATGTCCGCCTGACCCACACTGCAGCTGGGCGGTGTCAGATCAACAGTGCCACCACCCCCCCCCCCCCCCCCCCCCACACACACACACACACACACACTTCGCCCCCCAGACAAGACTGAGAACAGAAAGAGTAGAAGTTAGTATATCTTAACAATGGAGAGGACAAACAACGAGAACAGAAAAAGCAGCAGAGGAAGGATTTTTAAAAAAAAAAAGAAAAGAGAATAAAACGCCGATTACAGACTAAGCACAGAAAAATGCTGATGAAGACAGAAGACAGAAGAAGAAGAAGAAGAAGAGAGAAGAAGAAGAAGAAAAAGAAAAAGACAAACACAATTACAGAAGAAGCAGAAGACATTGTTGCAGAAAAGAGAAAGAATAGGCAGACCCCTGATTTCCGAGGAAGTAGAGAGAGACGTTGAAGAATGAGAACGAAGAGCAAGACATTTGAGCACACAGAGGAAGCAGAGGAACAGCTTGTAGAAAGAGAAAACGACAGAAAGGCAATGGTTATAAAGGAAGTTGAGGAGGAAGCGACAGGTGGTGGGCGGGAGGGGAGGGGGGTGAGATTACGGTCAGAGGAAGAACAGGATGACGCTGAAAAAAATGTGAGGAAGACACCGATTATAAAGAAAATAAAGAGGAAGATGTTTGCAAACATAGAAAGAGGCCGGAAGGCATTGATGACAGAGTCAGTAGAGAAGCATGTTGACTAAAGAGGAAGATGATGAACATGCTACTTTTGAAAATAAGTAGAACAAAATGTTGAAGAGAGGGAAAGGACAGGAGAACACTGGTTTTCAGAAGAATTAGATGAGTATGTTAATGAAGGAAAGCGAAAAAGAGAGGTAGACACCGATTACGGAATAAGCAGAGGAAAACGTAGAAGACAGAGGGAAAGGAGAGGACTATATTGAAAACAGAGGAAGCAGTGGAATGTATGAAAGAAAAGAGAGAGGAGGAGAAGACAGGAGGTACAAAGATTTTGAAAGAAGAGAAAAATAGAAAGACAGTATTCAAACAGAGAGAATGATGCTACTTACAGAAGTCGAGGACACTACTCACAGAAGTCGAGGACACTACTTACAGAAGTCGAGGACACAACTTACAGAGCACAGGAATATTTTGAAGACAGAGGGAAGGGAAGAAGGTTTTGAACACAAAAGAAGTAGAGGAAGACTTCAAGAAAGAGAAAGGGAGGGAAAGACATAGATGATAGAGAAGAAGAAGAGAGTAATATGTTGATGAAGAAGAAGGGAAAGATAGAAAGACAATTAAGGCAAAAGAGAAAGAGATGAATATGCTGA
>JADBJO010008139.1:73202-75702 GCA_016801955.1 Conus betulinus | reverse complement strand
GGGGTGAGAGTGGAGAAGAGAGAAAGGACTGGGTGAACGGGAGTGATGGTTTGGGGGAGGGGTGGGATGGGGGTGGGGGGTGGGGAGGAGGGGTGGCGGCTGGTTTAATCAAGGACTGTTCTCTTTGATGGGTGATAGAGAATAGTACGTGCCTTGTGAGTCCACCAGCGACAGAGAGTTGGAGAGCTTGATTTGAAAAAATAAAAAAAATGTTCGGGGGGTGGTCTCTGAGTTCTGTTTGTTCTTTTGTTTGTCTTTCCGTCTCTGTCTGTCTGTCTGTCTGTCTGTATGTATGCATCACCCCCCACCCCCCCACCCCCCACCTCCCTCCCTCCGTCCCTCACTCTCTCTGTCTGTATTTCTCTCTTTGTATCTTTCTTTCTCCGTGTCACTGTCTCCGTCTGTCTGTCTGTCTGCTTGCCTGCCTGTGTGTCTGAATGTCTGTCTGTCTGTCTGTCTGTCTGTCTCTCTCTCTCTCTCTCTCTCTCTCTCTCTCTCTCTCTCTCTCTCTCTCTCTCTCTTTCTTTCTGAACCTGTTGACAAGTTATAAGAATTTCATATTCTAGAGCCTCGTGCCAGCAGATCTACAACAACAACAACAAAATATTCCTTTAAAATACTATCGCCATGCAGCACTGTTGCGGTTAGTCTGTCGTCTGTCATCACAAAGAAATCAAACCACAATTATGGGCAATGTTTCTTTGTATCTCGGAACGATTTGAAATGAGGAACAGCGGATGCTGTGGACACTTAAAATTGAAGCAAATAGAAGCATTCGTGTTTCAATATGATTTGAAATTAAAAAAAAAAAAAATAACAGCCAATCATGCTTTCACAGGGAATCATGAGTTTCACTTGGCAGAGCTCCAGATAAATGCCATTGAAATTTGGCACAATTATCCGATTTCCGAAACTGCGGGTTTTTTTTTTTTTGGTCCTATGATGGAAATGCAGATGTCAGGGCTGTCGTCGTGTGGACTGCTGTCCACTCGCCGGTGTTCAGGTTTTAATCTCGGAAAGAAAATGAAGAAAATAAAGTTTCAAGACATGTGAAAGATGCCTCTCCTCCGTCGCACTGCATTCAAGTCTGCCTACCCACTTTCTTGGCTGTTGTGTCTTTCAACTGTGCATCCTCTCTCTGTCTGTCTGTCTGTCTGTCTGTCTGTGTATATGTCTGTCTGTTTGTCTTTCAACTGTGCATCCTCTCTCTGTCTGTCTGTCTGTCTGTCTGTCTGTGTATATGTCTGTCTGTCTGTTTCCATCTCTGTCTCTGTCTGTCTGTCTGTGTCTGTCTGTCTGTCTGTCTCTTCCTCCCCTTCCCCTCCCCCTCTCTCTCTCTGTCTCTGTCTGTCTGTCTGTCTGTCTGTCTGTCTCTCTCTCTCTCTCTCTCTCTCTCTCTCTCTCTCTCTCTCTCTCTTCGGTGCTAGCTAAAGTTAAACACGCAAGAGAGAGAGAACAGTCTACCTTTCAAAGCATATCCAATGATGTTTCATCTGGCAAACGAAGGGAAAATAAGCTTGGCATCTAGAACCTATGATACGTACAGTGCATACGGCGTCTTTTATAGGTGCGCAAGTCACGAGTTTGGTTTGAAGGGGGTTTTTTTTTGTTGTGAAAGGGTTTAAACACATACTTTGACTGTGGAAGGCAGAATGGAGTTTTACTATCAGCGATAGTTATGTAGGCAGAATGGAGTTTTACTATCAGCGATAGTTATGTGTTTTCTAAATACAGAATCTGTTTTTGAAAAAATCTCATAAATTGGACTACATTGCATTTGAATAAGGATGTAAGATTTCTTAACAGAATTTCCATCCCATGAGATATAAACAGTGTAAAGTAAACTACCCGTCAGACAGTGAATTCTCTTTGCATCTTGTTGCTGGAGATTAAGAAGTAAGATATCCAGTTTATCAGTTGAAAAACAGAATTAAAATAAGTTAGGGTTTAAATTAGAAGTACTCATGGCTGCTAAAAACAGCGACCAATGAGGGATATTTCTATCAAAAAGAAGAAAAAAAAAAAAACGTTGTCTTTGCTAATGACAATGCCTGTTATCATTGATGCTGTAATACTTAATGTTACTATCGTGTGTTTTTTTTTTTTTTTTTTTCCGGTCGTTTCCGTGTATAATGATCAAACTGTTGGTTTACATTTCCTTCACACGTGACTCGAACACATCTCTAATCATTTCCAAACTCAGTTCTGAACTCTCTCTCTCTGTATCTGTCTGTCTGTCTGTCTGTCTCTCTCTTTCTATCTCTCTCCCTCCCTCCCTCTCTCTCTCTCTCTCTTTCTCTCTCGGTCTCTCGGGGGGCGAATGCGCGGATACAACACAGAACGGATGTACATTCAGTGAGCTCTGCATGTTAACCAGAATTATACTGGCCTGTGCAGTTGCCAGGGTTCAACATTCTGCGCACAGCGATTTGTGACAATTCCAGGAAAGTGATGCCAGAAGTTCGGTGCTGACCTTCACACCAGGAAGTTGGGAGTTTCG
>JADBJO010008139.1:58202-68202 GCA_016801955.1 Conus betulinus | reverse complement strand
AATTTAATTTATTTATTTTGCTGTTGTTGTTGTTGTTGTTGCTGTTGTTGCTTGTTTTGATCCTCTCTCTCACTCTCTTTCTGTCTGTCTGTCTGTATGTCTGTCTGTCTGTCTGTCTGTCTGTCTCTCTCTCTCTCTCTCTCTCTCTCTCTCTCTCTCTCTCTCTCTCTCTCTCAGCTTCAGAGTAAGGTGTCCATGACTTCAACCCTGTCTTGCAACTCGAAGTGACAGAGGACATCAAGGACACTGATGGCAGACGTCTGTCTGTAGAGACAATGGTGTTACACCGTGGATCAGTCAGTTCTGGACAACGGTATCACGCCGTGGATCAGTCAGTTGCGAAGCTGCAGCGCCTGCTGTGGCTGAAGAGCTGATCCTTGAGCGGAAGACTCTGTCGCGGTTGCTGCAAATGAAGTCTTCGTCATGCGTGTTTGTGGATACCAACGTAATTCTTTGCCCCGTCTGCGGCGCCTCCGTCCTTCCCACTGGGCCTCTCTCCTCTGCTCTGCTTGTTTGATGGCGGACGTGATGGTGGACCGCCAGCTGACCCGGTCTCAAGCTGCTGTCTCCAGGTCTGCTGCGTCGAGGCTGCCTGCCCTCAGGTCGCGCTGGCATACATCCCTGTAGCGTAGGGCGGGCCGTCCTGTGGGTCTGGAGCCTGTAGCCAGCTCGTCTTACAGCAGGTCCTTTGGATGCGACCGTCGTCCATGCGACTGACGTGGCCAAGCCAGCGCAGGGATCTTTCCGTCAGCATGGCAAACATGCTAGGCATCCCTGCCTGGACCAGGGCATCCTTGCTGGTGATGAGGTGCTGCAAAGTGATGCCCAGGAGTTCTTCTGAGGCAGCGCAGGTGGAAGGCGTTCAGTCTGCGTTCTTGTCGTGAGTACAGGCAGAGTCCATGCTTCGCTTCTGTAGAGAAGAGGGCTCAGCATGCAGTATTGGTACACTTTCACCGTGGTATTTTGATCTTAGCATGGTCTTGTCCCGGACTCTCTTTGCTATACGGGCCATCGCTGTTGCTGCCTTGCCGATCCACACGTTCAACTCGGGGTCCAGCGAGAGTTTGCTGGAGATGGCAGAACCAAGGTAACTGAAGTCGTTGACCACTTCTAGGGTGTGATCGCCGATGGAGATGCGGGGAGTGCTGCTGACGTCTTGGCCCATGACGTTTGTTTTCTCCAAGCTGAGAGTGAGGCCGAACTCAGTGCAGGCATCAGCGAAGCAGGTGATGAGCTACTGTAGTGCTTCCTCAGTGTGGGCAGGGAGGGCGCCGGCGTCTGCAAAGAGCATCTCCCTGATGAGGACTTTCATCACCTTCGTCTTTGCTCGGAGACCTGCCAGGTCTTCTGGGGATCACGAAGTCCCGCTGATGTCAGTAACCGGATCCGGGGTGCGTCCAGGACTCTCTGTGACGTGGCTTGGTGGGAAAGGAGGTGTTCGTGATACAGAGGTCGTGTAAGGAGCAAAGCTCAAGTAGTTGCTTCCAACTCTCGTTGAGCCTGCCGATGCCGAAGAGTCAGATGTAGCAGGGCTAGGAGCTGTGGTCTGCGCCAATCCAGGCGTTGAAGACTCTCTCTCTCTCTCTCTCTCTCTCTCTCTCTCTCTCTCTCTCTCTCCTCTCTCTCTCTCTCTCTCTCTCTCTCTCTCTCTCTCTCTCTTCTCTCTCTCTCTGAGCCGTCTCAGGTCTCCCTCTCTCTATCTCCCTCTCTCACTCCCTCACACACACACACACACACACACACACACACACACACACACACACACACACACACACACACACACACACACAGCTTGCAGCTGTCTTCCAACTCTTAAGTGACTGAGGACATCAAGGGCATTTGTCAGCTACAATGACGTAACTCACTCTCATTCGCATCCGGGCGAGGGGGTATGCCCGTCCCATGTCTTGGTATTGGCATAGAGTGTGCCGCTACACCTGATGTGTGTGTGTGTGTTGTGTGTGTGTGTGTGTGTGTGTGTGTGTGTGTGTGTGTGTGTGTGTGTGTGTGTGTGTGTGTGTGTGTGTGCGCGTGCGTGCGTGTGTGCGTGCGTGCGTGTGTGTCTATCTACCTACCGTCTGTCTGTCTGTCTGTCTGTCTGTCTGTCTGTCTGTCTATCTATCTCCATGTCCATCTGTTATGCTATCTATCTACCTGTCTGTCTGCCTTCCTATCTATCTATTCATCGCTCTGTCTCTGTCTCTCTCTCTCTGTATCCAGATAGATAGATAGATAGATAGATAGATAGATATAGATACAATACATGTGCGTGAGAGAGAGAGAGAGAGAGAGAGAGAGAGAGTGTGTGTGTGTGTGCGTGTGTGCGTGCGTGCGTGCGTGCGTGCGTGCGTGCGTGCGTGCGTGCGTGCGTGCGTGCGTGCGTGCGTGTGTGTGTGTGTGTGTGTGTGTGTGTGTGTGTGTGTGTGTGTGTGCGCGTGCGTGATCAAACAGACACAGGGCAAAGTCGACGGTCAAACAGCCGCGTTCTTCAGTTACACTAAAATCCACTTAAACGTCAATACAAAAAGGATCAATGTTCCTTTTAGGGGCTAGAGGCTAATAACGAAATCTTTTCAAATTACGCACCACCACTATCCATTCCATCCCATCCCATGTGTGTGTGTGTGTGTGTGTGTGTGTGTGTGTGTGTGTGTGTGTGTGTGTGTGTGTGTGTGTGTGTGTGAGAGAGAGAGAGAGAGAGAGAGAGAGAGAGAGAGAGAGAGAGAGAGAGAGAGAGAGAGAGAGAGAGAGAGAAATGAATTTTAAGCACGGAGACAGAGAAATGAAATTTAAGCAATCTAGTTTCTTAATTAGCATCCTTCCAGCTGAAATCCACGTATCGTTGACAGAAATAAGCCAACTGTTCTGTTTAGCCAAAGGTCAAAAACAAAAAATCGTTCAAAGTTTGTTCAGCCATTTTTTTTTCATACCCTTCATATGCTCAAAATAGTAACGACATCACATTGGCAGAAAGATCTGTTCGAATTTTTATTCTCTTGAAATTTAGATTGTTTACTACTTTCGTGAACTGCATAGGAATGGATCCATGGGCATAGTAGTCAGGCTGGATGGTCAGATATAGGGTAGTGGGAAGAGCAGGTGATGGATGAACAGTTGATAGCTGCTGTGACAGTTGAAAGGGATGGGAAAGGGTTATAACCCCCCCCCTGCCCCCTTGCTCCATCCCCTACCTTCCCCACCCTGTCAGTGCCATACTGCCCTTCTTCTCTTTTTCCATCAGCCCAGTCACTCTTGGTCAATAGCCCACCAACTCAACTGCCATGGCCTTGTCGATCCCTGAGGATGGGGCAAACGAAGCAAAACCGACCCGAGCTGGCAATCCCCGTCAGAGCACGTGACACCCGTGCCGCAGCTGTCACGGGCCTGCGAATTGCTTCATTGGCCCCTTGCATGCAAATGGCTGCAGGATAAGACGCAGCGACAGAAAGGACAGCGAGAAGGCTGCTGAGTGATGTTTCCCTGAGGATAATCACGCCCACAGACACATGTGTGTGGGCCATTTCTGTATAATCAAACCACATGTTGCTTGCTACCCCTTTGCCCCCTTCCCCTCTGTAAACATGGTTGGCTTGATGAAGGTTTCAGCCCACGCAAAGCAGCAGAAGAATAACCTCAGAAATGTCTTTGGAACTTCAAGGGAAATCGTCTTGATGAAAAATTAGTTGAGACGCGCTATAGCTCTATATACGTGTAAGGTTGTGTTTTGCAAACATGCACAAAAGCCACACACACACACACACACACACACACACACACACACACACACACAAACAACGACACATACGTCTGCATGTGCACACGCACGTGTACTCTCTCTCGCTCTCTCTCTTTCTCACTCTGTCTCTCTCTCTCTCTCTCTCTCTCTCTCTCTCACACACACACAGACAGACAGACACAGACACACATAGACACAGACAGACAGACAGACAGACAGACAGACAGACAGACAGACAGACACACACACACACACACACACACACACACACACACACACATACACACACACGCGCTTGCACAGACATGCACACACTTCGTTTATATATTGTTAGTAGCGCAGGTGATGTCAAAGAACGATATCAGGTCTGTCACTCTGTTCACACACACACACACACACACACACACACACACACACACACACACACACAACCACACACGTGCGCGCAAACACATTTGCGTTATTTGCATTTTAGGGATGAAGGTTAGCATGAGAGGGGATGATAGTGGAGGGGTTGAAAATCAGTATCTAATCATTTTGGCATAAATCTAAATGATGATTTAGTTCAGTTTAATTTAAAATTCAAAACTGTTTAATCTAAGTTTCAGTAAGTTGTTGTTATTCATTTATGTTTAGCATCTGCACTGAAGTCAAAGACAGTTAGCAGAAGAACAAAGTGGATTGGATGAGATCCTACTGGTGCAGCGCATTGAATGAACTCCTCACACACTTTTCCTGCTGCACTACTTTCATGAACCACATAGAAACAGATCCACTGACATAGCAGTCAGCCTTAGACCAGAAACAGCAGAGTGAGGAAAGTGGGTGAGCAGTGAACTACTGGTATTTCTTAACAGATAAAAGGGATTGGGAAGAGCCTATATCTCCCCCACCTCTGCCCTTTAATGCCCCCCCTCCCCACACTTTCCCTGCCACACCGCCGTTCTGTTTTGTTCTATCAGCACTGTCAACGTTTGTCAATAGTCCACCACTCAACCACCATGGCCTGCACTGTCAACCATCTTTTCGATCCTAAGGAATCAGAATTGGCAGACAGACTCGATAAGCACTGCCAGTGCACGTGATGCCTGTACCGCAGCTGTCACGGCCCGCGAATTGCTTCATTGACCCCCACCACCACCCCCCCTCCCTCCACACACACACACGCACACACATACACTTGCAATTGCTGGATGGTGAGATGTGGGTAAAGAAAAGACAGCGAGAAAAGCCCTTGGGTGATGTTTCTATAGTATCTATATATCCACTTATCTATCTGTGTGTGTGTGTGTGTGTGTGTGTGTGTGTGTGTGTGGATACACAACAGAGATAGAAACCAAAGACCATGTTCAAACAATCTACTCTCAAATCAGTATTTCTCCACTTAAAATCCAAATAAACTTTCATACAGACAAGATCGATACAGTGTTGAGGGCTTGAAGGTGTGCAAGGACATCTTTTGCACTTATGCATTGCCACTATCCCACCGCCACCCCTTCCAGATGAATTTGGAGAGCTGTCCCTCCAAAATACAAATACGTTTCCAGAATTCAGCCAGTTATGAAGCCTGGCATGTACGTTCACATTTATGAATACAAGTGACAAACATACAAAGTGAAGCCTAAATACTCTAGATTCCAAGGCAACTTCTTTCCTTTTACAGTCCACATCTTGCTGACAGAAACAAGCCAACTGTTATGTTTGGCTATGGTTCAAAAGGGAAATCTGTTCAAATGATGTTCAACTGTTATTTTGTCCCCTTCATGTACTGACAATAGTAATATCACCTGATCGTTACGAGTGTCTGTCAGTGTTGTAGCTGTCTGAAATTCATGAATGTTGACTATTCACTACTTTGGTTTTTTTTTTGTACTACTTCTACTACTCTTACCACTATTTTACTAGTGCATAGAAATGGTTCCAGAGGCATAGCACTCCGGCTGCTGGGTCAGTCATGGTGGAGAGTTAGGACAGTGGATGATGGGTGAACTGTTGACGGCTCTTGACAGATGAAGAGGATGGGGAAGGGATTTCCCCGCCCCCTCCTCTGTCCCTCACCCACCCACCTGACCCTGCCAGAACGCCCTTCTTCTCTTTCTTTTCTATAAGCCCTGTCAACGTTTGTCAATAGCCCACCACTCCACCATCAAGGCCCGTACCAGTAGACAGTACTCACGCTATGTCGAGTGTTGAGGCAGGGGCAAACGAATCAGAACCGACCGACCCTGTGATCCCCTGACAGTGCACGTGATGCCCGTGCCGCAGCTGTCACGGCCTGCGAATTGCTTCGTTGACCCCCCAGCTGGCCATTGCGGCATAATAAGACGTGGTGAAGGAAGAGGCAAGGAGAAAGGCTGCTGTGGGATGATTCCTAGTGGCATAATCATGCACGCAGACACATCAGGGGGGCAGTTCGTGCACTATCAAAGCATACGTTGCTTGTCCTATCCCCCAAAGCCCCTCTCCTTCACCCATTCTCCTCTTTGTATGTTTGGCTTCTCTCTCTCTCTCTCTCTCTCTCTCTCTCTCTCTCTCTCTCTCTCTCTCTGTGCGCACGCATGTGTGTGTGTGTGTGTGTGTGTGTGTGTGTTTGTGCGTGTGTGTTTGTGCGTGTGTGTTTTGTGCGTGTGTGGTTGTGCGTGTGTGTGTATGTGTGCGTGCGTGCGTGCGTGCGTGTGTGTGTGTGTGTGTGTGTGTGTGTGTGTGTGTGTGTGTGTGTGTGTGTGTGTGAAATCTGACTCTATGAACTACCATAATGTCAGTAAATATGTAGTATACCACTATGTTTGTCAATATATGTGGCTGTGTTTACCTCTGTACCTGTCAATAGATGCAGCTGTGTGTACCATAGTGCATTTGTCTATTTGTCCCAGTTTGTTTTGTCAGTACATTTTTCTGTGCATACCACCGTGTCTTTCAGTGTTTGCATCTATGAAGGCCAGTGTGTTTGTCAGTACACACATTTGTTTAAGTATACCTCTGGTTTGATGGCGCATTTGTCCGAGTCTATCACTGTGATTGTCAGTACATTTGTCTGTGTATACCACAGTGTTTGTATGCACGTTTGTGTGTCTGAGTAGTGCCATTGTAACTGTCAGCACCTTTGTCTGTGTATACCACAGTGTTTGCCTGTATACACATGTGTGTGTATCTCACACACACACACACACACACACACACACACACACACACACACACACAAACACACACACACACACACACACACTCACACACAGAGGAACACACACACACACAGAGGAACACACGCACGCATGCACGCACTCACACGCATGCAAGCACACACACACACACACACACACACACACACACACACACACACACGCTGATATCACATTTAGTGGAAAGACGTTAAACTGAAGAACACCACACACACACACACACACACACACACACACACACACACACACACACACGCACGCACGCACGCACACACACACTAATGCACACACAGCTCTCTGGGGATTGGTTTTCCATGTCTTTGATGTAACCGTTTATGAGTGTGGACGATAAACGTGGTTGTAACGAACTTTGGCGGAGTCTTCTGCGTCAGAGCAATGGCCCAATTATAACACGTCAGCGGTGGCGGAGGCGGAGACAACTCCGTGTGGGCAGGGGGTCGTTTTATAACACCCTGATCAATCTCCCGCCGTCACCAAACGACATTGCCCGTTTCCAGGGCAACCGACGGCGGGGAAAATGACGTCACCATGCTCTAGCTCTGGGCTGATGTCTGTTAAGAAATTCGCCATGACTTGGTCGATTCTGGTTCCATAACACTGTTAACCTCGTTTCTGTTAGGGCAAAATCCCCAATCGCATCAAAGCACAAAGCGGTTAACGACCAGACTATGGCTGAGCTCTTCTTACGAAAACCTTGTTATCTTTTTTTCCTTATGATAGGAAGGGACTGTAATCAAATGGTTAGGACGGCAGAGCAGACGGGCGTGGGTTTCGTACCATCCATGGAGTACAGAGTTTTGCTTGAAAACCCTCAATGTCTGCTGTGCACTAAATCCGTACCTGATTCAGTTGAGGGAAGGATAAACGCAGCTGAAAGCAAGGCATGGGCTCCTCCTTCTATAATGCCATACCCTAAGCACTGTAAATCTCTGGAAGTTCACTGGCCTGAGGCCAGCAGGTTATGTGGACTTGGTATGGTCTAACCCGCTTCGAAACGAATCGTAACAAGACCCATAACTTGTGGCTTTTCTACTACTGATAGTCCTCAGTCGCTCTCTGCGCGTCGCAATCGCTTGTAGACTGGTGATTGAGTGTAGACCATTCGTAAAGTGGATGCAGTCAGTATGTGAGTAACGTCATGGAGCCCTTTTGAAGATCACGTAAGTCAGTATCACACTTATCACTCGTGAAACGGAAGGCGGTTTGACACTCTCTGAGGTCAGGGAAGGTCACGGTCTTATTTCTGTCATATTTCAGTAGACTGCTTTAACTATATATTACTACCTAGCACTTTGCGTTCTTGTGGTCATGGAAGACCAGACTATGAATATCACGACTGAAAGGCAGTGACAGGAAGATATGGCTGCTGTGGTGGCTGCTTCAAAAATATGACACGGGCAAAAGGTGTGACACTGTTGAGTTTTTGCCGTGCGACAAAGACGTGTCGACGCCGAGTTTGTTTTTTCTAACGACAAAGGAGAATCATTGCCGTGTCTGTTTTTTTTTTGTTTGTTTGTTTGTTTGTTTTCTTACATTACAAAGGCATGACAGAGCTGAGTCTGTTTTCTTTATGACAGGGATTTGACATATTCCAGTCTGATTCTTTTTGGATGCAGCTTTATTGAGTCTGTTTTGTTTTTCATATTGCAAAGGTGTGACATGGCCGAATCTGTCTTCTGTGCGACGGAGGCATGGGCTGTGGCACTATCTAGGTTCTGGTAGTAACTGGACAGGAAATACATCCAATAATAGCCATAGTCTGACGATCTAGGCTAAATCACTCACTTGATATTGGTCGTTTGCCCAGTGCACGTAGCAAATGATGCTCTGAAATACTAATGCAACTTCAAGCTTCGCCGTCATTTCAATGCTTAGCGCGAGGAATTGATAGACCGAATAATAGAACATGTGCAAGCGAGCGCTCGACTCATTTTCTAAATGTAAAATAAAAAATATTGAACATTTTCCTTGTTTTATTCCACAAAAACGACTAATCATACATAAAAACCAGGTTCTACTAATTTTTGAAAGTACCTTGAAACCAGTTCATCATCGGTTCAGTGGATAGTTCCAGTTACTGCTGTCTGGGACAGTTGGCGCCACAGGAGGTCAGATATTGCTGGGTCTCTTTCCCTGATGACAAAGGCGTGACTTTGCTGGGTCTCTTTCCCTGATGATAAAGGCGTGACTTTGCTGGGTCTCTTTCCCCCTGATGATAAAGGCGTGACTTTGCTGGGTATCTTTCCCTGATGACAAACGCGTGACACTGCTGGGTCTGTGTCCCTGATGATAAAGGCGTGACATTGCTGGGTCTCTTTCCCTGATGATAAAGGCGTGACATTGCTGGGTCTCTTTCCCTGATGATAAAGGCGTGACTTTGCTGGGTCTCTTTTCCCTGATGATAAAGGCGTGACATTGCTGGGTCTCTTTCCCTGATGATAAAGGCGTGACATTGCTGGGTCTCTTTCCCTGATGATAAAGGCGTGACTTTGCTGGGTCTCTTTCCCTGATGATAAAAGGCGTGACATTGCTGGGTCTCTCTTTCCCTGATGATAAAGGCGTGACTTTGCTGGGTCTCTTTCCCTGATGATAAAGGCGTGACTTTGCTGGGTCTCTCTTTCCCTGATGATAAAGGCGTGACATTGCTGGGTCTCTTTCCCTGATGATAAAGGCGTGACATTGCTGGGTCTCTTTCCCTGATGATGATAAAAAGCGTGACTTTGCTGGGTATCTTTCCCTGATGACAAACGCGTGACATTGCTGGGTCTGTGTCCCTGATGACAAAGGCGTGACATTGCTGGGTCTGTTTCCCCCTGATGACAAAGGAGTGACATTGCTGGGTCTGTTTCCCCTGATGACAAACGCGTGACATTGCTGGGTCTGTTTCCCTGATGACAAAGGAGTGACATTACTGGGTCTGTTTCCCTGATGACAAAGGCGTGAAATTGCTGGGTCTGTTTTCTTTATGACAAAGGCGAGACATTGCTGGGTCTGTTTCCCTGATGACAAAGGCGTTACATTGCTGGGTCTGCTTCCTTTATGATAAAGGCGTGACATTGGTGGT
>JADBJO010008139.1:33202-43202 GCA_016801955.1 Conus betulinus | reverse complement strand
TTTCAAAGACCGCTGACTCGTGACGTCATTTCCGTCAGTTCCGTTGTAGAACTGGGGGCAGGGGCAGTTCATAGACTTTCTTGGATTGTCCATTTTGACCCGAAAACGTACAGTCCAAGAAAGTTAATAATGAACGGCCTGCCCCTTCAGTTCTGCACTGCTGTTAGGCAGTGTCGGATGTTGCAGAGGGATGATGGGCATCTCAATACTCCACTCTTGTATAATGGCAGTGCCAGATGATGTAGATGGCGGATCTGTCCCTCAACACTGCTCTGCTGTATGGCATTGTCCGATGATGCAGGTGGCTAATCTGTCCCTCAATACTGTACTGCTGTATGGCATTGTCAGATGATGTAGATGGCGGATCTGTCCCTAAGTACTGTACTGCTGTATGGCATTGTCAGATGATGTAGATGGCGGATCTGTCCCTAAGTACTGTACTGCTGTATGGCAGTGTCAGATGATGTAGATGGCGAATCTGTCCCTCAGTACTGTACTGCTGTATGGCATTGTCAGATAATGTAGATGGCGAATCTGTCCCTCAGTACTGTGCTGCTGTATGGCATTGTCAGATGATGTAGATGGCGAATCTGTCCCTCAGTACTGTGCTGTTGTATGGCATTGTCAGATGTTGTAGATGGCAGATCTGTCCCTCAATACTCCACTGCTGTATGGCAGTGTCAGATGATGTAGATGGCGGATCTGTCCCTCAGTACTGTACTGCTGTATGGCGTTGTCAGATGATGTAGATGGCGGATCTGTCCCTCAGTACTGTACTGCTGTATGGCGTTGTCAGATGATGTAGATGGCGGATCTGTCCCTCAATACTGCACTCCTGTTTGGCATTGTCAGATGATGTAGATGGCGGATCTGTCCCTCAGTACTGTACTGCTGTATGGCAGTGTCAGATGATGTAGATGGCGGATCTGTTCCTCAATACTGCACTCCTGTTTGGCATTGTCAGATGATGTAGATGGCGGATCTGTCCCTCAATACTGCACTCCCGTTTGGCATTGTCAGATGATGTAGATGGCGGATCTGTCCCTCAATACTGCACTACCGTTTGGCATTGTCAGATGATGTAGATGGCGGATCTGTCCCTCAATACTGCACCGCTGTATGGCAGCATTGGATGACATAGACGGTCGATCTGCCCTTCAAAAAAGCATGGCTACACAACCTGGCTGTATTGAGTGACGCAGATGGACAGTCTGTGCTATGTAGGTCTGTTGGATTCAGTTCATGAACGATCTGCATATTGCACGGCTGAGTGGCAATATTGAACAAGGTAGATGGGTGACGACGTAACCCTCAAAACTGCACAGATGGACAGCAGGTTAGGATAACAAAGATGGGCAATGATTTCCTCCATGCTGCACTTGCAGTAATGATTGTGTTGCCGCATGACCAGCCCCTCAATTTGCCATGGAATCACCTACAGCAGTGTTGAATAAAACAAACAATATTTCACTCTATACTACAATGGCACACAGAGGTAGAGCTGAATGCTATATATAGGGGTATCTGCCCCTAAACACCTGTGTTGGATGATGTAGACAGACCATCTGCTTCTCAATACTGCGCTGCTATCTGGCAGTGTTGGATGATGTAGACAGAAGATCTGCTTCTCAATACTGCGCTGCTATCTGGCAGTGTTGGATGATGTAGACAGACCATCTGCTTCTCAATACTGCGCTGCTATCTGGCAGTGTTGGATGATGTAGACAGAAGATCTGCTTCTCAATACTGCGCTGCTATCTGGCAGTGTTGGATGA
The DNA here is from genome assembly GCA_016801955.1 of Conus betulinus. Taxonomy (NCBI): domain Eukaryota; kingdom Metazoa; phylum Mollusca; class Gastropoda; order Neogastropoda; family Conidae; genus Conus; species Conus betulinus. Next base: position 41,427 of record JADBJO010008139.1, on the reverse strand, counting down.
TGTAGACAGAAGATCTGCTTCTCAATACTGCGCTGCTATCGGCAGTGTTGGATGATGTAGACAGAAGATCTGCTTTTCAATACTGCGCTGCTATCTGGCAGTGTTGGATGATGTAGACAGAAGATCTGCTTTTCAATACTGCGCTGCTATCTGGCAGTGTTGGATGATGTAGACAGAAGATCTGCTTCTCAATACTGCGCTGCTATCTGGCAGTGTTGGATGATGTAGACAGAAGATCTGCTTCTCAATACTGCGCTGCTATCAGGCAGTGTTGGATGATGTAGACAGAAGATCTGCTTCTCAATACTGCGCTGCTATCTGGCAGTGTTGGATGATGTAGACAGAAGATCTGCTTCTCAATACTGCGCTGCTATCTGGCAGTGTTGGATGATGTAGACAGAAGATCTGCTTCTCAATACTGCGCTGCTATCTGGCAGTGTTGGATGATGTAGACAGAAGATCTGCTTCTCAATACTGCGCTGCTATCTGGCAGTGTTGGATGATGTAGACAGAAGATCTGCTTCTCAATACTGCGCTGCTATCAGGCAGTGTTGGATGATGTAGACAGAAGATCTGCTTCTCAATACTGCGCTGCTATCTGGCAGTGTTGGATGATGTAGACAGAAGATCTGCTTCTCAATACTGCGCTGCTATCTGGCAGTGCTGGATGATGTAGACAGAAGATCTGCTTCTCAATACTGCGCTGCTATCTGGCAGTGCTGGATGATGTAGACAGACCATCTGCTTCTCAATACTGCGCTGCTATCAGGCAGTGCTGGATGATGTAGACAGACCATCTGCTTCTCAATACTGCGCTGCTATCTGGCAGTGCTGGATGATGTAGACAGACCATCTGCTTCTCAATACTGCGCTGCTATCAGGCAGTGTTGGATGATGTAGACAGAAGATCTGCTTCTCAATACTGCGCTGCTATCTGGCAGTGTTGGATGATGTAGACAGAAGATCTGCTTCTCAATACTGCGCTGCTATCTGGCAGTGTTGGATGATGTAGACAGAAGATCTGCTTCTCAATACTGCGCTGCTATCTGGCAGTGTTGGATGATGTAGACAGAAGATCTGCTTCTCAATACTGCGCTGCTATCAGGCAGTGTTGGATGATGTAGACAGAAGATCTGCTTCTCAATACTGCGCTGCTATCTGGCAGTGTTGGATGATGTAGACAGAAGATCTGCTTCTCAATACTGCGCTGCTATCTGGCAGTGTTGGATGATGTAGACAGAAGATCTGCTTCTCAATACTGCGCTGCTATCTGGCAGTGTTGGATGATGTAGACAGAAGATCTGCTTCTCAATACTGCGCTGCTATCTGGCAGTGTTGGATGATGTAGACAGAAGATCTGCTTCTCAATACTGCGCTGCTATCAGGCAGTGTTGGATGATGTAGACAGAAGATCTGCTTCTCAATACTGCGCTGCTATCTGGCAGTGTTGGATGATGTAGACAGAAGATCTGCTTCTCAATACTGCGCTGCTATCTGGCAGTGCTGGATGATGTAGACAGAAGATCTGCTTCTCAATACTGCGCTGCTATCTGGCAGTGCTGGATGATGTAGACAGACCATCTGCTTCTCAATACTGCGCTGCTATCTGGCAGTGCTGGATGATGTAGACAGACCATCTGCTTCTCAATACTGCGCTGCTATCAGGCAGTGCTGGATGATGTAGACAGACCATCTGCTTCTCAATACTGCGCTGCTATCTGGCAGTGCTGGATGATGTAGACAGACCATCTGCTTCTCAATACTGCGCTGCTATCAGGCAGTGCTGGATGATGTAGACAGAAGATCTGCTTCTCAATACTGCGCTGCTATCTGGCAGTGTTTGGATGATGTAGACAGAAGATCTGCTTCTCAATACTGCGCTGCAATCTGGCAGTGCTGGATGATGTAGACAGAAGATCTGCTTCTCAATACTGCGCTGCTATCTGGCAGTGTTGGATGATGTAGACAGAAGATCTGCTTCTCAATACTGCGCTGCAATCTGGCTGCTGGATGATGTAGGTGAGCACATGACGGGACTGGTACAGCTTAAGCTGGTATAGCGCCGGATTCATGATCTTAGCGACCCTGGGGTTGTGGGTTCAAATCTCTGCTGGGCTGTTTCGGTACAGGGGGGATATTTCCCTTGGAGTTAACGTTGGTTCTGATTCCTTTTCACGAAAAGTCTTTCTACCAAGACAACAAAGCACATAGAGCTTGGTTTGTAGCTGGGGATATGTGCAACATAAATACTCTAAGAGAAAGAAATGTCGATGGCCACCAGCTGAATCCTGATGGAGTTTCTGGAGAATGTGGGGTCACCATCTTTGGACCAACCATGTCCATAAGTGAGGTCAGTTTTCAGGGTTACAGTGGAGGTTGAGTAGTAATAATACCGTGCGAAAAGATGGACATGGCACTACTTCTGTGAAACGATCTTTGTTGTTGTTGTGAAATTGAGGAGACTTTGCCGTTGTCGTTGGATTTAATAAATGAGTTCAATGCTTGATGTTGATAACAGGTAGTTGTGACATGACAATTGGCACCCACCCCCATGCAGTCTCTCTCTCTCTCTCTCTCTCTCTCTGTGTGTGTGTGTGTGTGTGTGTGTGTGTGTGTGTGTGTGTGCGCGCGCGCGTGCGCGCGCGCGCATTTATGTATCTCACAGACTTCAGTTAGGGTTTTTAGTTTAGGTCATTTTTCAGTGCCTATATTCACCCCACAGCCGCCGCCTCCTCCTCCCATTTTCCTCCCTCTGTCTGTCCGGCTGACCAGACTGGAGGACCAGTCGCCAGAAACCAGAAAGAGATCCACACACCTCTCCTGCTAAACAGTTAAGTATCAAGGAACTGCCTGGGCATCCACTCAAATTATCGAATCATCCCCTCCCCCCTTTATGATGAGATGAAGCGAGGAGACGCCATCCTAAGCAAAGACAGTCTGGTCCGGTTGAATTTGTGTCAAGTTTTATATTAGACTCTGGTATACACAAGCAAAGTTGACGTGTGAAATTACGCTTTAACTTCGGACAGTTGTTTGTTGCTCATATATCATTTTTACATTTGAACTTCTTTACAATTCTGTCTGTCACTCGAAGCACAAACACAAGTGCATGAGCCTAAGGCGAATTATTCCTGAGCCATTCTGGAGTATTTTTGACAGTCCCGAAAATATCGAAATTTCTTTTGATGACTAGAACCAGAATATTGCTCCTCCCACCACTAGTAAGACAGAGGGTGAAGGTGAAATTCTGATATAAAAGTACTCTTCAGTTCTGATGGAGAAAAGATTATGAGACCTTCTCCTAGAGAAACACACCTGCCACCCCTGATCATCACAGCAATGGAGATATACATGACTCCTGGAATCCTGGTAGTCCTATGATGTTATACATTGGAATGACAAGCCTTGCAGATGACAGGGAAAAGGGGTCGTGATTGTACAAGCACAGAAAGTAAACAAACATTGGATTTGTCTGAAAATCAGGCACAGTGTATCTTAAGGGCTCAACTATACCAGGAATTATTTTTTTTTTTTTTTTTTTATAAATGAGGGCTGATGTCATGAAAGACGTTGCAAGTACCTTTGAGTGTAATCGAGAATATGTAGCGTTTGGGGCCCTCATTCGCAACTGCGGACACGGACCTGATCTAATTACACGGGGAACCGTGGGATGCCGGAACTGTGACTTGCTTTCTGTTCTCAATCCGTCTTGTCCATTCCAGAATTTGGCGTATTTGCGTTTTTGCTCTACTGGTACACAAGGACGTGGACACACCCACACGCACGCACTTGCACATACACATACGAACTCGCGCACATGCCACATAAACACACACACACACACACACACACACACACACACACACACACACACACACGCACGCACGCACGCACGCGCACGCACGCACGCATGCACGCACGCACGCACCCCCCCCCCCCCCCACACACACACACACACACACGAAAACACACAACACATACAAACACACACACGCGCACACACATACGCACAAACTCAGAGAAAGAGAGAGAGAGAGAGAGAGAGAGAGAGAGAGAGAGAGAGAGAGAGAGAGAGAGAGAGAGAGAGAGAGAACGAACAGCCAGACTGGCCAGCCAATGCCATATGCCCCCCATATGTTATTCTTTACTGTAACCCCCTCTCACTCCAGTCTCATCAAACTTCCCAGACATTTCTTTGTGCCCTCCTCGTCTTCCTCTTCTTCTTTCCGACCCCCACACTCATCGCCAGTTTTTTCCCCCTTAAATCCATTTGACCGGTGCGCGCGCACGCACACGCGTACACGGGCCACACACCACAATTACGATTTTGCACCAAATCTCTATATTGCGGATATAAGCATTTTGAGGCATAGCATAAATTTTGAGCCATAAACAGCACACTGATAACAGATCAAATGAAAAGCCGCTGGCCAATTGTTTCACTAGTTTTTGTACTCCCAGTCTTGTAGAACAGGGAGTACTTTACAACGGGAACGAAGAAATGCTGTGTGTGTGTGTGTGTGTGTGTGTGTGTGTGTGTGTGTGTGTGTGTGTGTGTGTGTGTGTCCCTCCGTCCGTGGTCAAAATGTGTTCCACTCGCTCCAGACAAAACTACTGGGCCGATCTTTCTGAAAATTTGTAGGTATGTTCATTATGGGTCACGATGATGCCCGATGTTTTATGTTACCATTATATCCGTTACTAACGGCTATAACGGCCCATAGCGGTTTTTCTGCTTCATGGAATATCTCAGAAAGTACTTTGGCCGATCTTTCTTTGTGAAAATTTGTAGGTATGTTCACTATGGGTCATGGATGATGCCCGATGTTTTATTTTACCGTTATGTCTGTTACTAACGGCTATAACGGCTCATAACGGTTTTTCTTCTTTATGGAATATCTTAGAAAGTACCTGACCGATCTTTCTGAAAATTTGTAGTATGTTCACTTTGGGACACGGATGATGCCCGATGTTAACCAGAATAGCGTTACTAACGGCTATAACGGCCCAAAACCGTTTTTTTTTCTTCTTATGGACTATCTCAAGCGTATTCAAGATAAACTGGGAGTACTTTTATATGCTTTGCATCTTGTTAAGGATTTCTGCTGAGGAGATCATTCACCATCTAGAAATTCATGAGCTGCCCCTCACCTGACGTCACATTTTAGGACCTCCGCACACTCCTGTGACCGTTGTCTTTCAGCCAGGTGGTCTCCACCAGAGATTCCCACCCCTTCAATTTCAGTCTGTCCTCTCGAAACACCTGCCATGTACCTTGAAGGTCCTATGACAGAAGAGAAGAAAAATCAACCTTCAAACACAACCAATCTTCTCAAAACAATCTCATTACGCCTGTCTATAAATACTGGACTTCTTCACCACGGCCCTGGCAGTATCCAGTGTTGGTGTGCAGCCACGACACTGCCAGAGCGACGACAGAAGATTTGTTTTTAAACTATGGCGCTGGTGAGTCATAGTCGTGGTGACCTCCAGGAGCAGCCAGCCGAGCGGAGCCAGTTTAGTTCTGGCAGGGACAGGACGGCGGTGTCTTTGTGCTGACCGCTCGTTGAACTGACCGTCTCTGAGCTTGCCGCTCAGTCTATGCCAGACTAGACACTGAAGTGATTTTTGTGTGATGCTGGTCTCCGTGGGCCCCTGGGTCTCCTGATGGAAGAGCCCCGTGCGCCGCTAAATTGGGTTCAGGTCTCCAGAAAACATGGTTGCCTCACTCACTTTATCAGCTTCGCGGCCGTTCAACTGCCAGGAAAACTGAGAAGATTGGACTTGTAATCGTTTTTGTTTGTTTTTTCTTCTTTGGCGCAGAGAGAGAGAGAGAGAGAGAGAGAGAGAGAGAGAGAGAGAGAGAGACAGACAGACAGACAGACAGACAGACAGAGACAGAGACAGAAAGACAGAAAGAGAGAGTGAGAAAGACAGAAAGACAGACGGAGAGAGAGAGAGAGAGAGAGAGGAGAGAGAGAGAGAGAGAGAGAGAGAGAGAGCAGTGGGGATGGGGGTGGGGGTGAGGATATTGGTGGGGGCGGAGGGGGGGGGGAGGGGGGGGGGAGAAAAAGACGGTCCTTTTTGTGGAACAGAAGACAGAACATTTTTTCTTTCAACTGAACATCCTGCCGTCGTCGGGCTGCAAGACAACTAATTAGGAGGTTCCCTCATGATTATTGCAGAGAGAGAGAGAGAGAGAGAGAGAGAGAGAGAGAGAGAGAGAGAGAGAGAGAGAGAGAGAGAGAGACAGAGACAGAGACAGAGAGACAGAGAGAGACAGAGAGACAAAAATGGAGAAAAGGATAGATGCAGGAGGCAGAGAGAGAGAGAGAGAGAGAGAGAGAGAGAGAGAGAGAGAGAGAGAGGGAGAGAGAGAGAGAGAGAGAGAGAGAGAGAGAGAGAGAGAGAGAGAGACAGACAGACAGACAGACAGAGACAGAAGACAGAGAGATAGACAGGCAGAGAGACAGTCACGTAGACAACAGATAGACGTATACACAAAAAAGTTAGAGAGAGAGAGAGAGAGAGAGAGAGAGAGAGAGAGAGAGAGAGAGAGAGAGAGAGAGAGAGAGAGAGTCTGAGTCGGATGGGAATGGGAATGGGAATGGGAATGCGAATGTTGTAATAATAACAAGGCAATTTCTGCCCTAGCACAATGGGTAGGATCGGGGTAGAGTAACGCGTGACAATGATTATTCGTCACGGAAACAACCGTTCTAAAACAACTAACATGAACGGAGACGAAGCGATGTACGTCAAATAAGTGTGGTGTAGCTTTCATGTGCCGTACGCCTGGACACATAAATACAAATTATTCCTAATTTACCAGATTCATGAGAGAGAGAGAGAGAGAGAGAGAGAGAGAGAGAGAGAGAGAGAGAGAGAGAGGAGAGAGAGAGAGAGAGAAACTACTACGAACAGTAAACCTATGTGAGAGAGAGAGAGAGAGAGAGAGAGAGAGAGAGAGGGGGGGACTACTAGTAACAATAGACTTATGAGAGAGAGAGAGAGAGAGAGAGAGAGAGAGAGAGAGAGAGAGAGAGAGAGAGAGAGAGAGAGAGAGAGAGAGAGAGGACTTCTACGAATCACAGTAGAATTATTTCACTGAGCTTTTGAGAGAAAAAAAATTGTTTGAAGTGACATACGTGCTTTGAAACCTGCAAACAGTGACGATGATTTCGAAGCATAAAACATCTCTGGAACGAACTATTTGTTCTCTAAGATTCTGGTGTTCAGAACGGGTCAGAATAAAATGCATTTCAGATTCTTGTACATTTGGGCAATTGTGCACGACAGAGTCTCGCACGTTACGCAATATGATTTCACACGAAGTCTATCAGTCGTAAGAACTTTACGTAAATTAGGATTCATAATTATGCTAATCTATTGTGGTGGATAATGCTGTGTTTTGAACGTGGAATACAATGTACATTGATCACGTGACAATAGGTTGCTTGCAGATGACAGTGACATAATGCCTGTTTGAAGGCATTCTGAAATTCGTTCAGTTTCCACATCTTGGTTTTCTTAAAAATGTTGTCCATCCATGTGTGTTCAATGTGAAACAAATGCGTGCCACCCGGTTATTATTTATTACTTTTTTCCCGTTATATTCCCGTGGTGAGGAATGTACAACAGTCTATTTGTTGAGGAATGAGTGTGATTTTCAAGCATCCTCGTAACTATATTTGAACACACACACACGCGCGCGCGCGTGCACGCGCGCACGCACGCATACACACAGCACACGGAGAGAGAGAGAGAGAGAGAGAGAGAGAGAGAGAGAGAGGAGAGAGAGAGAGAGAGAGAGAGAAGGCAAAAACTGAAGAGAGAGACAGACAGACAGAGAGATAGACAGACAGACAGACAGAAGAAGAAGAAGAACAACAACAACAAAACAAGAACAACAAGAACAAGAAGAAGAACAAGAAGAAGAACAAGAAGCGAGAGAGAGAGAAGAAGAAAGAAGAAGAAGAAGAAGAAGAAGAAGAAGAAGAAGAGAGAGAGAGAGAGAGAGAGAGAGAGAGAGAGAGAGAGAGAGAGAGAGAGAGAGGCAGGCAGGCAGAAAAACAGAGAGACAGAGAGACAGAGAGAGCCAAGCTCTTCAGGAAAAACAGAGCACACACGCCAGGGGCAAACAGAACGACGCTTTCGACTTTCCACCGCTCCTTTCCACACTTCCTCCTTGAGGCTTTCAATAACAGTCTTTCTTTCGCTCCTTC